>BQNB010151485.1:0-15894 GCA_026074375.1 Tanacetum coccineum | reverse complement strand
GAGAATTTTCACTCGTTCGGTTGATGATGAAATGACTCGTTCGGTTCTCAAGTGGTGTTGCTAGTTCGGCTCTACCTTGAAGAAACTAGTTCGGCTCTACAAAAGTTCCACTCGTTCGGTTTCAAGTCGTTTCTAACTCGTTCGGTCCTTGATGAGGTCACTCGATCGGCTCAAGTAGATGAAAACTCGTTCGGTCCTTGAGTTTTCCACTCGTTCGGCGCATGTGAATTTCACTCGTTCGGTTCGACAAGTTTTCCACTCGTTCGGTTGTACAAGTTTATGGCTCGTTCGGTGATACTAGATCGGTTGAGAGCAAATAGCAAACACTTAGAGTGCACATTTTGTTCTTCTCTTCTTTTCACCCGAGTACCACCAAAAATAACCCAATAATAAGCCGGGAGATATTAAGCTTTAACAAGGCGTTTCCAACACGAAAATAAGCCACGAAAAAAATGCTTGCCGAATGACGAAACCACCAAATATGTCGAATCCAATAGGCTCACAACAACAAAAATCACGTAACCCACCCTAGGCGACTGATACCAATTGTAGGAACCCGTCTAACACTTCATATGCCGAACCACACGGATCGAATCAAGAAAATAAGAAAGAGAGGTGATGGTTTAGAGAGAGAGAAGAGAGAAAAAAAAGAGAGATTTAGAAAAAAAGATATTATGAGATTAGATATTTTCATATGAGAAAATATCTATATATATACCCCTACACATTTAATGTGACGCGAGGGATATTTAACTAGGACTCGGGCTCGGGTTTTGCTTGGGATTAAACCCGAAACATATACAATATTAGTTTAACTATCGAGCCCGATTCCCGATAATATTCTATTACAACATTAACTAATTAATTGACCGAGACTTAAATACATAATGAACGAACTTCATGTTCGACTCAATATTTTGAGGCTAACAGTAACGCTCTCTCTTTTCATATGTAGTTTTATGTGTCTTGCACCTAGCTTCTTGCTAGGGTTTTTTTTTATAATAATAAAATCGCCGTTAAGAAAAAGAAGTAGACCAAGTGTACAAGAGGCCTTTACTTTCTTTTTGTATGGAAAGGTGGCATATAACCATATTAAACGAGCACTCTAGCAAGACATCGATCACTCTACTTTGAGGGAGAGCGAGCTGCGAGCATAGCTATAATTACAAGTCCAATCAGATTAGTTCATACATTAAACTTTCTGATTCTACTTGAAATCCAAATATAGGATAAGAGGATTATTTATTCATGATTAAGCATTTAACGTAACGCTTTTTGAATGGAAATAAGCTTAGCTCGCATTGCAAGTCTAACCTGATTACTTGATGTTAATCTTTTTTGGACTGTTGCTTGTTTTTTCATTGTGCATTTTTAATTAGGTGTAGGCTTCTTTAGTTTTGATGGACTCTTTTGGGGTTTCTTGGCAATTTCATCTAGAAAGCCTACTTTTAAGTTACAATCACAATACAAAAACCACATTATCAGATAAGAATGTGATCCATTCAAAGAGAATTAAGTTATGATTGACATAAGAAATATCAAAAAAAAAAAATTCTGGAAGATAGGTAACATTTTATTTTCAGGTTTTGTGCCACACAAACTATATGTTCATAAGCAAGTATTTTGGTGTGGATACAAATCACAGAATGAATTGAAACTTGCTGTTCCAATATAAAACACATAGGTATGAAGAATATATATTTAAGAATATTATTGTTATCTTTTCCTAGTTTCATGGAAGAGATAAGAATATGATTGAGCTTGCTCCATTAACTATCAACTAGTTTCGAGTGTCATTGCATAGAATTCTACATTGAAAGTAACATACACATTTTTTTGCTTGCCATGAAACTCAAATAAATATTAGCTTGTTATCATATCATCAAATATTCAACTGAGGAATCATTTTGCACGTATAAACAAGATTTATATATTTGATTTGTTACTATCAAATAGTATTTGGATAAAAGAAAATGACTAATGATAATTCTAGTTTATTTAAACTAGTATTAAAAGCTCAAATTATTGCATATAAAACCTAACCATGATTCACTGTAGATATGGTGAGGGTCTGAAATGATGTTTCCATGGGTTGGATATTGGTCCACTATCCAGTGTGAATACAGATAGATGGGTTTCCATATGTTCAAACTATATTATTATAATCAAATACTTAAATAATCATAACCAATAAACAATACCCTTAAAAGTACAAGAGATATATAGCTGGTGGTAGCAATGATTTTTTTATTTTAAAACCAAAAATGCTGTTTAAATAATAGGAAAGATACAAGAAATCTTGATAAACTGGTCATCGTCCCTACTGTTGAAGATCTCACAAAAAGATGTATCTCTAGAAATACTATTTAACATGTATTTTATACTCATATCTCTAAAATACAGTGGGTGATCAAATCTATTTTTGGGCTTAATTAAAGATTAGCATCATATCTTAATGATATAATGTTCTCTTTCCAGCAAAGTGATGAGTTGGTATTTCATCAGATTCCTTCCTTAATATCCTTCCAACAACCGGCAACAAATCAACAAGATCTTATAGTGGAGGACAAGGATCATGTTACCATGGAGGGGATTACAAATAAGTCAGTTAGCAAGACCCGAAAAAGGCAAGAAGATCAATCGCCTTCTTCGTCTAAACCTAATTCAGCAACTCCTGAAGATAGTACTAAAGATGAGCATACACAAAGAAAATTGGTTCATAGAGAGATCGAAAGACAGCGTAGACAAGATATGGCTAAGCTTTATGCTTCACTTAGGGGTCTACTTCCACTCGAATTTGTCAAGGTAAGCTACTCCAACTTCAAGCATTTGTTAAATACTAATTAGTTGAATCTATGAAACTAAGAGTTTTTTAGAATTAAAATGAATTGGAATTACAATCTATTGTTCGAAAACCTAATATGTTAATTTTTGGATTTTTTTTAGGGAAAGCGGTCTACATCGGATCATATGCATCAGGCAGTGAACTATATCAATATCAAACAACATTATGCATAGAAATATCAATCAAATATATGGCTGTCAAACGAGATCAGCTCAAGAAATTCGTGGAGACGAATGTTAGTGGGCCTGGGACAAATTCTAACGAAAAAAACTTAACGAACCTGCTTCCTAACACAGTCTCACTCCGCTCTTCTATTGGGGGGATTCAGATTTCCATCAATAGTTGTCCTTTAGAAGAGGGGTTCCCTCTTTCAAGAATACTAAAAGCGATTTCCAAAGAAGGTTTTAAGGTTATAACCTGCACATGTACTAAAGTAAATGATCGGTTGATTCATTCTATCCAAGCCGAGGTAAATAATGATCCTTTATAACATAGATACATAATGCTAATTGTTCAGATTTTTCAGGCATTAGATTTGCACATATCTCTTGTAATTAGAAAAACAATCAATCTAGCACTCATTTGTCATATTATTTTGCAGGTGAATGATCCCGTTTTGACAGATCTCTCCATGTTGCAACAAAGGTTAACTGTGGTAGCGAATAAGTACTGATTTTCAAGAAAAATATGTTGAACTAATTAAGGTAAAATTGCTTGCATGAGTTCATTACGGAGATGTTTGCCACCATCCATATGTTTTTTTTCTTTGTTTGTTCATACACAAATCTTTATGGTGAGTTTCCATAAAGCTTGTTTTGATGAACATACATACATGTAGGATATGTGGTTTGTTTTGTTTTTAATATCCTTTTCGTAATATATATCTGTGTAAGTGTAGCCATTTTTTATCAGTTGGTACAAAGCTGTTATATCAATAGTACGTATGATCTATTAGCAATACAAGCGTGTGTTTCTATGTGAAGTTCATTTCTCAATATCTTTCTTAACTTGACGTGTTTCTTGTTTGTAACTGATAATTCTCGAGGTTAATCAAGAAATGGAAAAACACCATGAGTACAACGATTCATTCAATTCATGTTGAATATGCTGCTTCAAGTTTTTAAATGCCTATCCCAGAAAATAGTCCATGCAAAAATGAAATCAAACTTATGCTCATGATCAAACATGGAAGTGGCAGAATAGAGGATGTTATGGTGGACTTTTGGTAAGACTATGTTAGACACTAGAAGTCACAACTATCATTAGTAAGATGAGGGAAGGACGGTTGAGATTATTTGGACATGTTAGGAGGAAGACCACCATAACGCTCGCTATGAGAGTGGGTGCATGCTTTAGTCGATATCTTGAGGATAAAGAGGTTTACGAAAACTTAGGTGGGAGGATAGACATAAGCTATACATAAAAGAGATTATTTTGTCTGGAGACATGGCATCTCGCTGTGGATAGTGTGAAATAAACGTCGGGGATACGTGGCCAGGTTTGACCTGGTCAACAATCTAAGTCATATTCCCCGGCGACATGTCGCCGGGGATAGTTTTGGGTTAATTAATTAATTAATTAATTAACTAATGTTAATGACAAAACTATCCCCGGCGACATGTCGCCGGGGAAAACCTTTGACGAGCCAACGTTTTTGTTGACTAAAATCGGTGTGGCCCGTCGTTGTCGCCGGGGCAAATAGCCGGGCATTGAATCCCCTTCGCGACTTTCCAGCCGTATATTCCCCGGCGACATGTCCTCGAGGATAGTATTCCTCGGCGACATGTCGCCAGGGAAGTTCTCGACATGTCTCCGGGGATAGTGGTGATTATTGTAGTGTGAGGGTCTAGGTGGGTTTTCATGTTGTAAGGTAGTTTTTCTTCTAGGCTCTCTAAGTGATTTCAACATCTCAACATGTACATATTCGCCCATGCTTTTCGGTATATTGATGTATAGCTATTTGCTTCTACATCACGTTATTAGCCCCAAGTGTAAATATTTACACATGTGTTTAGGTATAGAGACATAAAGCTCGTTTTCATCTAGGCTTGACGCGATCTTATTAGCCTACGTGTATGTATTTCCACCAGCTTTTAGGGTAGAGATCAATTGTTGATTACCGGGAAAACCCCTTTACCCAAAAAAAAGGAGATCAGTTGTTGTGTATGTCTACAATTTATGCCGCATCCTTTATATATTACACATAATTATGTATGCTTGCATGATTGTAATTCTTTATTATATACTTCTAGTTTTATTCCTCTTCATCTTTTTTTTGAACAACATTATTATTAAGCACCGACTAGCAAGAGACTAGCGGGCAAAAGAAAGAAGTAAGGCAGTTACAAACGATTAGTACAAGCCGCAATTGGGTCGACAATCCAATCTAACCAAATGGGATTAATGTTCTTATTCCTATGTTTTATCCATAAGTGAGAGTGGATCATAACATCTTCACCAAGTGTGTCTTTACAAGATACACACATATATACATATGCATGCTATATATTTTTTGCTCACACATGATATATATAACTTCACATATTATTGTCGGAGGTCTTTTTGGAAGTATTTTTCTTCATTTACCTTCGGGTAGAAAGTGATTAGTTAAGTCTTACCTCCTCATATAGCTCGCTCCGGCGGGATTAGATAGTGTTGTTGTTGTCAATAACATTGCCATCAAGTGAAAGTTTGATGTTAAGGTTAATACTCCCATGACAAACACACGATTACAAAAAGGTGCTTGCTGTTAGACAATGATAAAACCGCGTGGGTATTATCTTTTATTAATCGACAAGCCAAAACCCTAATGAACCTAAGCCTACAAACCGGGCTTGGGCCACTATCCTTTATCACTTAACACTCTCCGCTATCTGAGCGGCGAAATCTAGAAAGCTCGGACTGGAGTAGTAAACTAAAAAAGAAAAAAAAAACATTAACATAATAAAAGCATAACTTTAGTCGGCTCGTAACAAAATCGTACCAACGGTCGGCTAAGTCGACTGGTAACAAAACCGTACCAACGGTCGACTTTAGAGACTGGTACCAACAGTCAACTTTAGTCGACTGGTAACAAAGCCGTACGAACAATCGACTATCAAAAAATAACAAAACCTTAATTTTTTTTACATAAAACTAAAAATAGATTAATGATACGCTCAAATCAACATTGAGCAACATCTTCTTAGTATAACTTGAGATCAGCCTTGGAACACTTTTGCATCTCACGAGCAAACATATTGGAAGTCTTAGTCTTCTCCAAAGCTACCAAATCCACCACTTGAACAACCAAATCCTCCTGAATGACCTCCACCAAAACCACCAGAACGATCTGAACCAAATCCGCCACCTGCACGACATCCACCAAAATCGGCGGAACGATCAGAACCAAATCTACCGCTTGAACGACCACCACCAAAACCACTTGAACGATCCGAACACAATCCACCACCTGATCCCCCATAACCAGATCTGCCAAATCCACCGGTTGTTTTTGTTGAAGTTTTTCGCAGATTTCATCATTGATAATGTACTTATGCTGATGATCACCAAATTATATGCATTATTAATATTATTGTTGGATTTTATATTGTAGTTTTAACCCAATTCACATTTGATACATATTAATAGTGCATGACCACCAATTTAATTTGCTTGATCATTACCGGCCTGCATTTATATACATATGCAATTGAATTAAATTGGTAACATATGGTTTTGGTTTGATTGGTGGCAATGGTTTATTCCTTTGTACAAACACTTCTAAAAACAATCCTTATTGTTCTAGCTAAGGCGTGCTTGAAATTTCCATTAGACCTGTCAATTTTATTTACGGACAGTAAAACTGTTTATTATGTTTGGAATGACGAAGAACATATATGTGTTCGAAACTGCTTATTAAATAACTACATAGTTAATTCTTTGATGAAATAAGCATTTTTGATAATCAAATTAAGTATTGACTTCTCTCTGAATCATTGGGCTAGGCCAATCCAAACAATTCTAGATAGACAAATGTATAAGTGTGTATATGTCTAATGGCCTGTTTGTTTAATATTTTAATTAAATCGTGTTTAATTAACAGATGATTTAATGTGAAGACCTTCAGTTTTATCACTTATTATTTTAAGTCCATTCTTCTGATTAAGTAAAAAACAAACAATTTTTCACATGACTTAATAAATTAAGTTTTTTCATATTAAGTCGATTAAGTTCAAATCAAACACCACCTAAGTTTAATTTATTGTTCAGTTAGAAAAAGTTAAAAGAAAAGGTAAGGCTGCATTTAGTTGGAGGAAAACACCCTTGTTTTCTACAAAATGTTTTGTGGAAAACAAGGAAAACAGATATCGCGTTCATTTCGTCGTTTTTCAACAAAACACAAAATCCTTATTTTTTTTCCTTTTATATACAAAACTAGAAAACAATTTTATTTTGTTTTTCCCGTTTTCCTTTTATGACACCCATATCTATTTTCCCCTTATTTTCTACGTTTTATAAGTTTTTTTTATGTTTATGTACGCTTACAGACTTTTTTACGTTTTCGTCCGTTTTTTACTATTTCGACATTTTTTAGGTTTTCGTCCGTTTTTTTACGTTTTCGTCCGTTTTTTTACGATTTCGTCTGTCCGTTTTTTTTACAGATCTTCGTCAGTTTCTAACCGGGATTGGCCATTTTTTTATGATTTCGTCTGCGGTTTTTCCGTTTTCAGTTCGTTTCTTTCGATATCATCGTCCGCGTTTTTGATTTTCGTAGTTTTTTACGACTTCGTCTGTTTTTTACGATTTCGTCCGTTTTTTTACGTTTTCGTTCGTTTTTTAACGATTTCGTCTGTCCGTTTTTTTACGATTTCGTCCGTTTTTTGTGTGTCATGTCTTTATAATATTACAAAAGTAAATAGAGAATTGAGATAGAAACAACAACACTTGAACATGTATTCTAGTTTTGTAAAATGGAAAACACAAACACATGTTTCTTTAACTAAACACGTTTTCTAAATTTTTAATTGTTTTGTGGAGATGGAAACCCCCTCATTTTTTCTACAAAACAGAAAACAGAAAATAATAGAAAATATTTTCCAACTAAACGCAACCTAACTATTTCTTTTGGAACAGAGAGAAACATGCATAAAAGAATATTGTCACATCCTTTTCATTCTAGTAGTGATTTAAAGTTAAAGTGACTTAGTCTTCAAACCACAAATTAAAATATGAATTAAGTATACAGTTTACTTATTAACTAATCTTTAAATATTGATCACTTCAATTTACATAATTAAATCAGACAATAAGACGTCACGTTTTAAATTCAATATTCAAATGATTGCTTGTGTAGTTGGAGAAAACATTTCTTATTAGTTTTAATCTCTTATTTCTTAAGAGATTAAAGGGAGTTTATATCTCCACGAAAGAGTTAGAAATTTAAATAACGCATCCAAATAATGTTGTATTTTCCATTTTTGAGGTTAAGGGTAAAAAGAATGAAAAGATAAAAAGAAAAATTTATAGTTTTCCTTAGGAAATACAGTATTAATTTTCAGCTTTATGGGAAAATTTTCTGGATAAAAACTAAACTGAAAGCAATTTTTGTTTCTCTAGATAAATACAAAACTTTTTGGTTCCTCTAACTCAACATAAGCGATCATAGTTTCCGCAATCCTGTATAGAACTTGTAAACAGTCGATGGTGGTCAGGAACAATCATATAGGAAAATAGTTGGCAAAAAAGAGTATGTTATTAGCACGAAAACATTACTATAATACTACATGTGGCCGTGCTACCTTGTAATTTTGTCATACTCGTGTTAATTACTAGTAGTATTTTATTACAATATATTATAAATGTGCACATCTGCAAATATAAAACCATCCAGCAGCTTTTTGAACAGTAACCTACTTTCATTTCAGTTATGTCAATGCTTTGTAAAGAATTTCAGTACAAGGTATATTTGTTTGTGACTTGATTCCCAATGAGATTCTATGTTGTCCTATGTGGAAAAACGGTTGGTACAAACATTCTAGATACTTACGACTCGATTGGTGAATATGGTTATATTGCATTGGTCACTAAAAATATTGAATCATAATTAAGCAAACAAGTATGTTTTTTGAGCGGCAAATATTATAACAAACTCGCAAGATGCTAAAAAGAAATCCGTGAATGAGGTACAATTTTTATCTCGGCATCTAACATGTCTTTCCTAAGATGTTTTGAATCAAAGCAATTTTGATTCTTAAAATTACAAATGACCGAAAAGGTAGTTGTATACCCACATCCAAACATTGTTTTGTGAACGAAAAAAACAAACAAAAAGCAAACAACTATAAAACATACTAGCTAGCATCTGTAAGCACACACACTGTATTAAAACATCACCTTATTAGTAAAAAAAAAACAAGCTGTAGAACCCATTAATTAAGGTACCACAACGCGTTTGGTGGTTAACGGGTAATAATGAGTATGAAACACATCACCAAAAAGACATTTAAACACATCAAATTAAGTAACGCCGGTAACCTTTTATAAATAAGTTTATATAATTTTTAACTTTTTGCCCACAGTGCCAGGAAAAACGATACTTATTCGAAGGCTATAATAATTATACGTCACCACATCTCACATCTATTTGATGTTGCAACTTGTACTATATAAAACTCATTTTTGTAGTACTTTTGTGTTGCATACATTAGTTTTGGTAGTGAACATTTAAGCTCTCTCGGGTTACCAATTTGTTTTATTATATTATTTTTCAAATTTAGTATAATCAATTGTTTGTCATTCATTCATGTATTATTGGATATACTTTTTGTATGTATATCTTCCCATTTCATTAACCTTTACAGCTAAAAAAGATATCATAAGAGTAATTGTAAAACTTAATGATCGTTTGGACGTAGGGATTATTGGTGTAGTTTATTCACGATCGTGTTGTTCAGTATTATCATTTTTTGTAATTGGTAGCTACTTGCTAATTACACAGTAATATAATATATATAATATATATATGCCATAAAAAAACTGGTACAACTTTACAATACATACATGTCCTTCGGAAACTTTCAGGTTACATTGATTTAAAAAAGTTCATTTATACGTCATATCGTTCAAGATTTCATTAGCCCGAATGAAGTACGAAAATCCACTGATTAGTGATTACCAATTTGTTTTGAGTGAACTGCTTCACTGTATAGTAGACATGAAAGGATCAGATGATACTTTTAAGATTTTCTAGGTCCACCAGCGAGTGTGAATACAGATAGATGTGATAGAATATGTTCAAAACTTATGACTTTAATCTTATGATTACCATTAAATAACACCCTTTAAAGAAAAGAGATATATGGCAGGTAGTACTCATGATTTTTAAAATATTTACAGAAAAAAGGATACTATGTTTGACAACTAGAGGAATTTTTAAGAAATCTTTATAATCTAATCATATCATACTAACCTAGCAGACGTATCCTTAAAGTCACTTGATACACCCTAAATTAAGTACAAAAAATAATTGTATGATCAGGGGGGCTTAATCTAAGATTAGCATCATATATATCATGATCTCTTTAAGGCAAAGTGGTGAGCTGGTATATCATGAGATTCCTTCTACAATATCCTTCAGCAATCAGCAAGATCTTATGGTGAATCTTCATGATCACGTTACCATGGAGAGGAATTCAAATCTTTCTGGCAGCAACAAGAGGAAATGGGGCAGAGATCACTCGCCGTATAAGGCTAATCCAGGTATTATTGTTCACGGAGTAGAGAATAAAGATGAGCATATGCAGAGAAAGTTAGTTCACAGAGAGACCGAAAGGGAGCGCCGGAAAAACATAACAAAGCTTTATGCTTCACTTGGTGCTCTACTCCCTACTGAATTAATCAAGGTGAGCTATAATCTCAATTCCTTTATAAAAAATATTATACAGCAATTCAATAATACGAATCTAGCAAACGCTAGAGAAAGTAATACAACAAGGTGATCCAGGATTGCATATCCATTCAATTCAAATAGCTAGGAATCGGTTTCCAAGTCCTATAAACAACCACGAATATGAAAGAAATTTGATTTCTTCTCCAAGAATATCTTTATAGAGGCTTTAAACAAAGCAATCTAATTCCTAGATCCCCATATACCCCAAGTTGAAGTTTTAAATGACAACGTCAAAAATGGTCATATGCAAGAGCTAGAAAATATACAAAGTGAGTGTAAAAATTCGAATTGAAATGATTATAGTTTTTCTTTAGGATAAAAACTTTGAAGTATAAATATGATCGTATACAAAAAAACATTTCTATGGCCTTCCGAAAGAAAAATAATAATTAGACTGGGGAGCTACCACATGAAAATATTGTGTACTTTTGTCGAGATGAACCTAGATAATTCTTAATATTGAACTTCACTTGTTTATTATGGAAATCATGGCTGTAATTTTAGTTGTCAATCAGAAACCTAGATAACTTATTGTCCGATTTGAATTTAGGGGACACGTTCAATATCGGATCGCACTCACCAGATTGTGAACTACATCAAACATATGCACGAAAAGGTTCAAGCTCTAAGTGTCAAGAGAGATCAGCTTAATAAACTTGTGGGCACGAGTGTTAAAGAAAACATAATGAATAAAGTCTCTATTAGCTCTTGCAATGGGAGAACAGCTGAGATTCAAATTAATAGTTGCTCAATAGAAGATGGATTCCATCTTTCAGAAGTACTAAAAGCACTTGTTGAAGAAGGCCTTCACATTATAAATTATACTTTCACAAAAATAAACAAAAGGTTACTCCACACTATCCAATCTGAGGTAAATCCCTTAAAGTTCAATTCATGCGCACTAACCTAACATTTGCTTTTTATTTTGTATGGAAATGTTGAGATTTATTAAGCCTCATTCTGTGGATATTCTGTCAGGCATGTGATACAACGTTAACATATCTTTCCAGATTGCAACAAAGATTAGTTTCCATAACCAATACTCGGCAGAACTTCACATAGGAAATGGTACATTTGCTTGCATGAGCTCAAGTTCAAGAAGTTATGCGACCAACCATCCTTTTTTTCTTATGTTGTTTCATGTTAAAGTTATTAAAACTAAGTATCATGAAGTTTCATAAAGCTAAGTTAATCCAATAAACATGGTACTCAATCGCATCGTTGTGTGTGAGGCACGGGGATGATATCAGGCTTGATGTGAAGTATTTCACTCACACTCATTCCCAAACGTACAAGGTTCGATTCTAGAAAAGTCCCTGGCTTATAAATTGTCATGTAGAGGGTGTTTTAACTTTGTAAAGTGTAATATATGTATGTATGTATATATGTGTATTTTTGCGGGTGGAAGTTAAATAGAAAAGATTTATTGTATATATTGCAGTGATTTGAGTGGAAGGAGGTTTGGCTGGAATTCTCTTACAGGGTGTGTGTTCCCCATCTGATGATGTCTGGTTGAATTCTCAGCTTTAGTTATACTAGTGAGGGTGAAACTACTAGTATGACTTTGGTACATGAGCGTCCTTGCATTCGTCTCTTGCAGTTCTAAACAGTTGCACTAACTCATTGTGTTCATCGAGGACACGAATTAAACGGTCAACAATTTCTGGATCGAGATTTCCTTCATTCCCCCCCAAGTGTCGCATTCGGTTGCTGACCTCGTTATTTGTATCGTATATGTAGAGTTGTAAAAAGCACGACTCATGATCCTCGTCGGGGCAAAGAGAACCGATCCGATGGTATATTTGTCCCGAAACTTTGAAAACATAAGGCCCCCTTGCCTTGTTCACCGAGTCGTCAATCTTTGCACCAAGCGACATCATGGCAAACATTTGGTTGTATGCCTATATGTTTTCCATGAAGTGTTTATTTCCTAGCATATCTTGAATTACATCAGGAGGATACGACGTTTGTTTCATGAAAATTTGGCCTCCTCCACAGCATAGATGATATTCTACCTTTCGAGCATATGCCTCACCTCTAAATCGTTCCCGGTACCAGAATAGACATCCGCAATGGCGACACCGTTGATCACAGTCGCCTAAGTCGATGTATGACGGCATGTTATCTACAATAAACAATGAATAAAATGTTATTGAAAGGCACAGAATCCAAGCACTGAAGAATATGAAAAAGATATATACCTTGACTTTGCGTAGAACTTGGTCCAGCAGTATCAATGCTCGCATTCTGGGAATTTTGTGGGGGGGGGGGACACTTGCAACGTGGACGCCTGAACGATTCAACAAACGCCTTCTCACGTTTCTGCCGAAAAAATCGTATTGTGTATTCGCTGTTGGCATTGCGCGTTGCGATAGACGTTTTCGGCTACTGGTGTTGGAAAAAGAAGGTTCACAGATTTCACGTACTACTAATGATTAAAAAGAGAATAAGAAAATGCGTCTTTAGAAAAGACAATCTGGTAAACAACAAAGTCTAACGTAGCAAAATCTAAATGCTAAAGAATATGTAAAAGATATATACCTTGACTTTGCGCACACCTTGGTCGAGGAGTGTCAATACTCGCATTTTGGAAATTTGGGCGGGTACTGGCACCGGGGACACCAAAACGATTAATCAAGAGCCTTCTCATGCGTCTACTGGAAGGATTGTCTTGTGTATTCGCTGTTGACAAAGCGTGTTGTGACACAAGTTTTCGATTACTGATGTTAAAAGTGTTGGAATACGTTAGAAATACGTGAGCCTATTGGGGGCACACACGTTAAGACACGGAGAGTACGTTTATTAAATACTTAATATATATTTATTTTTTATTAAGGATTTAATATGCTTCACGTTATTATTTAAATAACCGTTAGTTACAGTTATATTTTATAACAGACTTAAACGACTATTTAAATACGAACCGAAGGGATTAAAATTGACAAAACCCGAACCTTATGGGGTCCTTTTGTGACCGGCCCTATAAGCTTCTAGAAGGAGGTTTTGGAATCAATTTAGAATTATGAGGGTATTCTAGTTTATCTACAACTAGGGTTGAGGTGCTATATAAACACCTCATTCCTCTCCTTCATTAATTGACTGAATTCCATTAAATTCCATACGATTTACAACTCGAATAAAACCCTCCTTATATTCACTGTTCGACACATATAACCAGAATATGAGATATGCATGCAATTTATATATCGTTGATACTATCAACATGATTAGAATATGATATCTACTTTTCCATGCAGTTATTCATTATGACATTCCATGTGAACCTGATATCACATGCGTTAATTCATATGTGGTTTTATTCGTTCATGTTTTATCAAGAATAACAAAACTTTAAGGTTTTCGATTTCTTGATTTTTCTCTTTGCCGAATTCGGTTCATACCCTAATTAGGGTTTTCTGATTTTCGGTGCAAACATACAAAGGTTGTTTGGTTTTCGGTTCTAGTATATAAAGCATACACTATCGGTGTTTGGAGCTCGTGAAGTTACGACTAGCATTGTTGCGTACTTGTTCGACGTGTTGTGTGAGCAACCGTAGATGCGTTTGTTTTAGACGCTTTAGTATTCAAGAATAATCGCTAAAAGGTACGATTTCCTTATTTAATATGTGTTAACCTACTTGCCATAACTAGATTCATCCGCTGCGCACTCGTGGCTAAATTGGTTAGCTAGATTAATAAATCCTAACAGTGGCATCACGAGTCAACTCGTTTTGGCTTTAAAGTTACACTTTTTGAATTATATCATGTCTTGATTGTTTAATATATATATTGATTTGCTGCGCTTAATATTTTATTTAATGTTTTCTTGCAAATATGACAAAGATTATGCAAATCTTTGCCATAATTAAATAAAATTTGTAGATCTAGATTTTGAAAACTTATGATTGCTAAACATAAAAGAAATAAAATTAAATTGTTAATTTAGTATATATGTTTCCTTTTATAAAGATCACACTACATATATAAAAGATCATGATTTTATTTATGGTAACGAAAATCTTTTAATTTTGGAAACTAGATCTTTTACATATTTAGTCTGATTTTGTTTCCTTATCCGGCCATAAGACCTACTCAATCACTTTTGTGATGAATGAAGCGATCTAGGCACATTGATGAAAACCTAGTGAGGGTCTTATGGTTCTCCAAGTGGGGAAGACTCGCTTAAGAACTCGGATTTTACATGTTTACTTGTTAATTTAATGTCATCATTAGCTTTAGTTTTTATGTGCATATTTTTACTTGATTACTCGTATACGCGCCTAATATGTATGGAATACGGACTAATGCCTAAAGAAAGATGATATTAAAACCAGTCTATCAATTACACGTTTAAATACATGCTCATTGTGACCTATTATTTGTTTCGTGCAAAATTTGATTTTTGAAAAAATTAATAAGACTATAAAATATGAAACTTGATTTCAAGATTAAAAACTGGATGCTACAGACTCATGGGAAGTACAACTCATCCACTAGAATAAACTATAAGAGAAGTTTAAAGAGGATTTTTCCTAAAGAACTCAGGTTTTTAATACGCTTCGCGCTGACCTGATTCTCTGATTCTTTGTGTGTTTGAATGGAGTTTGAAAAATACAAGTGGAAGGATGGATGTATTCTAGAGAGAGAAAGTAAGAAACATAAAATTCATTAGCAAAGTGAGAATACAAAACCAACCAACACCCTCTCCAAAGCATGAAGAGGGTATTTATACATGAGATGTGGCCGGCCATGGACCTAGATAGGCTTTCCATGGGCCTTGGGCCATATTAGATTACTTTACTTGACATATGATTAACTACGGGTTAAGACTAATACATATTGGAAGTGAATGATACTTTTCTTGTTTTTAACAATCTCCCCCTAAGGGAGGTCACTCCAATTTATAAAACTTTAAACCTAGCATACTATGCTTCATCTTTAGTCTTCAGCTCGTAAACTTCATTTCTTGATTTACTCTTGTGAATATGTTGTAGTGGTTAGTGACTTTGGGATCGAGCTTGTTCCTTTATCTTTAACTTGTATGTGAGAATGTGATCTTGAGCATCTTGAAATCATCAACCAAGCATAATCTCTTCGCCATCTTAATGAACTTTGCCAT
>BQNB010151484.1:0-15894 GCA_026074375.1 Tanacetum coccineum | reverse complement strand
ATCGCTACTTAGGCAAACACGTAATCATTGTATATAAAATGTACACTTGCGTTTAGTTTTGTAAAACAAAGCATGTTCTCACCCTAAAGATGTGAATCATTTAAATAATTGTAAAGCATGAGGCTATGAAATCACCTTAGTATGTAGTCCTCTGTGAATGATAAATATATCCAAGTATGGCAAATGAATCACACCGTCAAATACCTAAGTAAATACGGCCAGTCTTAGTCTACAAGTTTAGGCTAACGACTTAATGCATAAACTACAATAAATTGCTAGTTTATATATACTGTTATCACTTGTGTGGTGGTGCACATGTTTATTGCATTTGTCTTTACTTGATGGCTCTTGGGAAAGTATACGATTACACACGTTCAAGTATATGTATAAACGTTATTAATAAATATACATATTTATTAAGTCGTGTTTTAATTTGTATAATATCCGATAAATATTATAACTTGTACGATACTTTTGTTTGTAAAATACCCTTAAGTTTTCTATATTTACAAAAACAGTCCTTATGTTTATGAAAATATAATATTTACATTTTAAACCCTTAGGTTTCCACATTTACACCTTTAGTCCTTCAACTTTACACAAATTACACTTTAGGTCCTTACATGTTCCAAACAGCCCCTTAAGTTTCAGAAATGTCAAAAACAGTCCCTAGATTTATAAAATCAGTTTTGGCAGTTTTAACCCTCAAGTTTATAATTTGACACTTTTAGTCCTTTAACTTGTAAAAATTGCATTTTAAGCCCAATTAAGATCTAACAAGTGAAAATAGGTTTTAATAGACTCCAATAAGCCATATAAGCTGGGTCAGCTTATAAATAAGCTCGAATGAGCTTATTTGGCTTATTAGGCTTATAGGGCTCGTTAAAGCCCATTAAGTAAATAAAAGGTCCAATTAAGATTCTAAAAGTACATAAGCCCTTATTAAGCCCATTTAATCTTAATGAATTTATTTGGCTTAAAAAAAATCTCGGGTGAGCTTATTTGAGATTATTGGGCTCGTTAGCCCAATAACTTCAATCTGAAAAGTTTCAAAGGCCCATTAAAATTTTATAACATGCTCAACTTATATTTTCTAGTCTTAATAAGCACTTGTGGGTCTGTTTACTGTTCGGCTTATCCAATAAGCCGATAAGCCTCGTTAATGGGCTTTTGGGCCCATTAAGAGCTCGATAAGGGTTATACATATTCATACTAGTTCTGTAGGATTAGATTCACCCTTAGAACAACCGATCTGGAGGTATGGTAAAGTGAAAGAGAAATTGAGCCATATTATTAGAGAGAAAAGAGAAAAGATATGGGAAGTTGTGTGTGTGGTTGAGAGAATACACACACACTTTACCTTTCAAAAGTGAACTTCACCCCTCCATGGAAGTATGGAGGGGGTATTTATAGTCCCGGGCTTTACTAGCTAAACAAACCGACACGACTATAAATGATAAATGTAATTCTAGATAAGTCACCATAATTTAGGGCTAACAATCTTCCCCCAATATGTGGACTTACGGAATTACTTACAATGCTCCTAACAAGTACAAATAACAACGTAATATAGTCTTCCAAAGCGCTTCCACAGCTGAAGTTGTCTTCTGTGCTCTCCTCGTCTTAAAACTTGTATTCCAGCCTGGATCTTCATTGTATTTACTTGTTCTTGAACCATTATAGTATGCATGAGTTGGATTAACTCCCCCCAATCTATGCAGCATGTCTTGAAAAGCTTTCTTCATAGACTCCTTTTTGGCAAAGTTTCTAAATCGGCTTCCCCCCAAACCAACTTCCCTGTCTTAAGCAGATTCTGAAACATTGATGTAGCTTGAACAATCTTCTACTTGTCATCAAAGTGCATAGCGGAATTTTGTAGAAGTCAAACCACACCAACGACCACTGCTTCTTGTCATTAGGGCTTGGTGAATGTTCGTTCGGGGTGCATGCGAGAAATCAGCAAATGTTCTTCTCACGTTTGCATAATACTTCGCAAACCATACTAACCCTTTTTAGGGCTAACAAACTTCCCCCAGGAAGTTGACATGGTAACATCAAAGTCAATTAAGTTCCGAATGTACACATTTCCCCCCATGATGGTTGCGAACTCTTGGAAGCATCATTGTCGTGTACGTCCATATACTTGAGAGGTTCTTGTCATAAGCACAAATCTTGATATACAAAAGAATGTCATCAAAGAACTTTAAAGATTTTGCTTAGACTGTGAAGTATCTTTATCTTGGAATAGCACAAAAAACCCACGAGAATTGCTGATTACATCTCACCCTTTAAACTCTCTGGCTAATCTACAAACCTCAATTCCGTAGCTATTGTCCGTGATCACTTGGTGAAGGAAAACCCAAATATCAAACTTAAACTGAAGTATAAACCCCGCAAATATGTAACTAATATCTTAGCACTATAGATTAATGAGGAGAACTCATGCAGAGAAAACTCAAAGGTACCAAAAACCCATCAAAGAATAAGAAGTAAACAACACCTCATGAAATAAACCACTCGACATTTGTCTTGTGACACCTGAGTACTACAACGTACCTCTTATAATGATTATTTGTCCAGTCTATCATCCAACCACCCCATGACCCCTGGAAAACTAGAAAACCAAGATCCTCAACAAAATTTATATGTTCACGCAAGTCATCAATCCGAAACGAAAATAGAATAAAAGATCACGATGATTAAATAAGTATACGGCCTTTTGAGAAATCTACTTCAATCACAAATAAAGATACCACATTAACTCCGTGATCACATTCATCGGAATCAGAAACTCTAGCCATTTTGTCAATAATGAATCTTTCAGGAACGATATGGGAATTAATGTTGTGTTTTGAGGGTATGTTGTTATGGTTGATTGTGGTGTTTGTTTGTTGTTCTTGTTTTGATTATAATATTCCCAAATTACGGTCACATGCCCAAGATCGGTCACAAATCCACCATATGCTCGTATCGAACCTTCGCGGTAAGGTCGAAATTTTTTTCGAGAAATTAGGTAGTCAAAACTATGTTTTTTGTGTGGCAACCCGCCTCCTTTGGCAACCCGCCACTTAAAATGTGACCAAACCGCCGCCAAATTTTTGCGACTAAACCGCCACCAAAATGTAGGCAACTCGCCGCCTAGTTAGTGACCAACCCGCCACCAAAGTTTAGGCAACCCACCGCCTTGTTTTGCACCAAACCGCCGGCTATTATAGCAACCCGCCGCCTATAATTAAATAAGCAAACCGCTGCCGTTTTTAACTTTCTCAACCCGCCGCCTACTTTAACAAACCGCCACTTAGAAAATTGTCAACCCGCCGTGGATTTTTGAATTTTGGCAGAGTAACATTTCATTTTGCTCATAAAATAATCAACCCGCCGCTTAACCTGTTCAAACCGCCGTGTAGAAAGGCAAACCGCCGCCAATAAAATATTATTTTAAATCAAACCGCCGTTGACTTTGGTCAAACCGCCACCTACTTTTTCCTTAAAATGTGGATCTTGTCTGTACTTTTTGTCAAACCGCCACCAAGAAAATAATATAATAATCAACCCGCCACCATGAACATTCATCTCGAAATAAGCAATTTTCAACCAATTAAGCTATTTGACCACGCAAATAAGCTTTGTATGCTTAAAACTAAGTTGGTAGGAGATGATTAAACATATACTAACACGAATTTTCTTGTGGAACATCAAAATCGGACCAAACCGCCGCCTATACACGAAAAAAAACCAAAAACTATTTTGGCTAAATCGATCTAGTAGCTTGTGCATCTCATGGAATGGTACCAATATCATCGGTTTGACATGTAGAACAAGAATAGAACAAGTTTAACAACTAAATAAGCCCAAAATTTTGAGCCGTGGGGCTTTTCATCAAATACAGCACGAAATTTGAGCTTAATTCACCACTCAAATCAGTGATGAACAACACACATTCCCCTAAGCTCAGAACCAAATGTAAACATAGAGTCAACCACTTTTTGAACAAGATCCGGAGGTCGAATTAAGTGAAATAGAAATCGAGCCATTTTATAAAGAGAAAAAGAGAAAGAGTAGAGAGAAAGAAAGAAAAGGGAAATGAATATGTAGAAAAAAAAGAGTGAGTAGAGTTAGAGGTTGTGTGTGTGCTTCAGAGAGATATAAGGAAGACACACACACTCACTTTTACAAAAGTGAACTTCTCCCCCTCCATGGAAGTATGGAGGGATTATTTATAGACCTAGTGACACATAACTATCGTAGCTTGTCATTATTAGTCCCTACGTGTCACGCTATAAATAAACTACTGTAATTCCTCGTATGTCACCATATTTTAAGGCTAACACGAACCATTTTAGATCAATGTCACCATGAACCTACTGGTGGACATTATGGACCAAACACAACAGCTAAAAAAGTCTTAGACTCAGGTTTCTATTAGCCGACCATCATCAAAGAAGCTCATACTTAAGTTTGCCTTTGCGAAGCATGTCAAAAAATAGGAAATATTTCAAAACGTGATGAGATGCCCTTAAACAACATTCAAGTATGTGATATTTTCGACATATGGGGTATCGATTTTATGGGACGCTTTTTGAAATCATACAAATTCGAATACATCTCAGTTGTTGTCGACTATGTATCTAAATGGGCTGAAGCACAAGCTCTACCAACAAGCGATGCCAGAGTTGTTATTAGTTTTCTTAAGAAACTATTCTGCCATTTCGGAATGTCCAAAGCTCTCATAAGCGACTGAGGAACTCAATTCTGCAACAAGATAATGGAAAAAATTATGAAAAGATATGTAGTTAACCACCGATTCTCTATATCATATCACCCTCAAATAAGTGGCCAAGTTGAAAACACGAATAAAGCTCTTAAAAGAATTCTTGAAAAAACTATGAAAGACAATCTTGCTATCTGGTCAAGAAAACTTAATGATGCTCTGTGGGCTTTTCGTACAGCTTACAAAACACCAACCGGAACAACACCATATAAACTTGTATACGGTAAAAACTGCCACCTATCATTTGAAATAGAACATCGTGCATACTAGGCCCTGGAAAACTGTAACCCAGATCTCATCGCTGCTGGTGAAAAACGCATGTTTCAATTACACGAGTTAGACGAACTAAGACATCAAGCCTATGAAAACTCTCGTCTATACAAGGGAAGAACCAAAGTTTGGCATGACAGGAAACTCAAGATGAGAAAAGAATTTAAACACAGAAACAAAGTGTTGCTCTTTCATTCAAAGTAGAAATTTAAGCAGCCGAAGCTTAGATCTCGCTAGCTAGGACCATACTTAGTAAAACATTAATATCCATCTGGATATGTTGAACTATATGGAAAAGATGGAAAAACATTTATTGCTAACGACCACCGACTAAAGTTATATCATGAAGAAGAAGATTATAATGACCAAAGGGAAGTAGTCACTCCATTCTTTCCGAAAGAATGAATTCCAAAAGCAGGAGTCTAGCTAACGACTCTTTTAAACATTAAGCGCTTCCTTCGGAGGCAACCCTCCTACCATCTAAAACAAAAAAACCAAAAATATTTTCTTTTTGTGTGCTTTTGTGTGTTTACTTTTATGCAGGTAATACGGCTTAAATCTGGAAAATTATAGAGTATGCTCAAGGATAGCTCTCTCGTAGCTACATTTCTCTATGCCCCGAGATGTACCGTTTTCCTTTAATTTTCCCTATTTTCTAGTTATCAGTTATCACATTAAGGGCAATGTTCAACTTAAGTGTGGATGGGAGCCAAATAGGAAAAATTAATCAAATTCCTCCATGTTTGCCCTGCCAAAATTTTTTTACAACTAAATTAATTAATATATATGTTTTTATTTATAAAATATGCTTTTAGTAAGGCAAATCCAACCGGATTGACACCATAACTAGCATAAAACTAGTCCACTAGATTATGAGAATTTAAAGCCTTAGAAATATTCTAGTACCTACCTTTGGTACCTAAGATAATTGATGCCTTTAGCTTGTTCGAAGTTAAGTTAGAATGCAAGTTACAAGTATCATCATTTCGTCGTAAGGCTGTGTATTTGTAATTTGTCGCCTTTTCTAGAGCAATGGTATTGGTTGAAATTATATTTGAGTGAGTCAGTAATTTGGTAGCTCTAGAACTTGTACATGATCATCATTTACTAGACCTAAGTAAAGATTTATATCATATGTTATGAGGTGAAATAAAATCCTGCAAGTTCCTGTATCTACAACCACTCCAAATTATGCTATTACCGCTGAAGATATCCAAAAGTATGAAAGAAGAAATTATGTGTCAAGCCTTATATCGTGTGGTGTAGTGATATATATATATATATATATATATATATATATATATATATAAAAATATATAAATATATATATATATATAAATATATATATATATATATATATATATATTTGTTTTTTTTTTATTTTTGTAAAAAAAGATCAAGCTTAATCTCGCACATGAGATCAGTATAATCGCCCGCATTATAATCACTTCCGCTCTACGGTCATGATTATGTGTCATACACAACCTATGTAGCTATCTAGATTATGTTTGCTCATCCAAAAGTTCTTCATAATTATAAACCCTATCTGAGTGGCTAAGTGAATTAAAAAATCAAACACATTCCCGAATTTGTGAGGTCTTTTTATGTGTTATGCTAAAATAACTAAACCAGTAAACACTTGTTAAAATCTAATTCTCTACCACGTTACGATAAATATCTTCTGGCTTTAAATTTCTGAGGGCCAAGCAATCAGCTAAGTGTGGAGGGATTTGATAACGCCAAAGTTATACATGTTTTTGGCGGCGTTATTTATATATATTTATCATTTCTCGTGCACTTACGATACTTTAATACAAAAATTATGTGCAAGTTTCACTTGAAGGGCCCCCCCCCCCCCCCACCCCCCCCCCCCCCCCCCCCCCCCCCCAAATCATCCCAGCTCAAAAGAAATAAAGTTCAAGTGTTTACAAGTGATTGAAAAGCAAAATAAAAGAAAAAGGAAGGTCTAAAGCTAAAAAAGACCCAAAGTACGCCACACTTACCATTTGTACGCCGCACTTCCCATCGAGTCCAATTAAATGAAGACTGCATTTAATCACTAAGTACGCCGCACAAATAACTTAGTGCACCGCAATTCCTATCAGAACTATGAAGAATAATTAAATGGAATAAATAACCTGCATATAACACCCTAAATGCGCCGCAAAACAAACCTTTCTTGGCCCGCACATTAACCAAAATCAGCCTATAAATAAAGATGAATTTTCTCTCCAAAACATATCATCACACACACAAATCATTCTTCATATCTCCAATAAACTCCCTTAACCTCTCATCCATAAACACCATAAATACTTGAAGATTAAAGATCAAACAACTAAGAACAAAGAAGGATATCCTAATATTTAGTAGAACAAAGGTTGTACTATGATTGTATACTTGTTACTGGAAGTATTTTGATCCATATTCTTACCCGAACATAGTATGTTTCTTGTTTATCTATTTGCTTTTGTTATGAACTTCATAGCCATGAGAGGCTAAATCTCTCATGACTACTCGGTGAAAATTATATAATGAATACGTGTTTGTGTTGATCCCAATGAACAGATCTTGAACTCCTTAGCTTGATGTAAGGTTTAGTATCCTTGGACAAATCCAAAGGGACTAAGATTGAAACTTTGAGTGTATGATATAAACTATGCGAAATCTAGCTTATACCACTAAGAAGAATAATAGTAATGTGTATATGACAAACAAAATTACAACCAAAACAATAAGCTCCAATATATTAATCAACGAAAGCACATCTTTGATAGAGTTAGCAGGGATTACAACCAGTTGAAGCTATGACAATGACCTCATTTTTGTATAATCTAATTTAAATATGCCATATGACCTCCTTTTATAAACAAAGGAGCCTACAAGGCTTACATTCTTTCCTAAATATCATGATCTTGTCTAAAAGCATAAACTATAATCTTTTAAATAACAAAACATTATACATATCCTTCTTCACAAATAACTAATACTTGATCTTCGTAAGTATTCCTTGTCTCCAAACAATCCTTATCACATTTACTTGTCTTTATCCTCTAACAAGTTATAATCTCTTCTAGCAATGTAATCCAGCCAATCATTAACTTTCGTATCAGCAGTACTAATAAACATAAGCAGTAGTAACTTTAAGAAGCCTTTTAATCCTAACAATCCTCTCCTAAACTTGATGTTCATCTTCTGAATCTTCAAGTTTCATTCAAAGTCTTTTACCAAAATCCCAACTAAGAGGATGCTCCAAACACTTCAATTGACGCATCTTGCTGCTTTACAATGAGCTTGAGTTATGTTGATAAACCATCTCATTCCACCGATCTGCTTAAAGTTTCTTGTTCAACATGTTTGTGATTGTTATTGGTGTAAGGGGATATCTCTTACAACCAACATATGACATTGATAAAAGTTTAAAACCTAATAAAGTCACTCCACAGGAATCATATAACTTCAAGACTATCACCTTTGTATCCCTTGTAAGATCTCCATACTTCCTTCTACATCCAGGTTTTCAAAACAATACTCTCAAATCACCCATAACAACCCTTTCAAAATCATCCCTTTGGCCGGTTATCCCCATGCTTATCTTAAAAACTAACTTTTCCACAAATTTTACTAATTCTTCTCTTGTCAAAGTCACTAAGTTGTTGGCTGAACATATGGTATAGCTTTGAACTTCCATCAGCTCTAAATATTTCATAATAGCCTGGGTTACCTCTTGTGTGAATCTGGAAACCTACAACTGATACTTTGGTAGCTAGAGGTATAGCATTGATTGCTATTTCTTCTTCTTTAGCAAGCTCACAGCATTGCTTAATCTCATCTTCCTCGTTATCATCCTCTAACTCTTTGCCTTATTTGGAAGATTCTATTGTCTTGCTTATCCTTTGCTCTTTTCCTACCAATTGATTTCTTTTTGCTGCTGCCTTTAGCTTTCTTTTCACTACTTTCTTCCTTTTATACCTTTTCTGAAGGAATATCTTCTTCCATGGGAACAAAACTATTTATCCACTTCATATGCTTTTCAAAAATCTTCTTAACTATCATCAAAGCATTTATCCTTTAACTGTGCATGTTGAGTAGCCGGCCATGTTCCTTGCAGATTACTAGTATCATCTATTTCTTCTTTGAGTTTAAGTGGGAGGTTATTCCTATAGCATCTCTCTTTGTGCAGCAAAGAACTTCTTTTTTCTCTAGATAATTCTATTAGCCATTTTGAATTTTCTTCAATGGACTTGCTGTCCTTTCATTTTCCTGTAAATTTGCAGCTAACTCATAATCTGCCTCCATCATGGCTTGCTTATTGTCCCATTCTTCATAAATACTGCTCTGGCTACTTCTTCTAGTGCAGCTCTCTCTTTTTGAATTCTTTCCAACTCTGCTTGCTCTTCAGCTTTAATCTCTCTTTTAAGCTCTTCATCAAGTTCTATTTGATCTTTCTTCTTTAATGGCATTTCAGGCTCAATCATTATTGCCTTGCCTTTGTCTTTGGACTTCTAAGAAGGAACTGTTGTTGTTATAGTGGATTCAACAAGTTCTCTGAAAGCAATTCCCTTATCTCTTTGTTGTGGTGGTGTAGTTATTGCAGGTGTAGCAACAACTATTGTAGTAGCAGTACTAACCATTGTAGTGGCAATACTAACATTTTCACTTGATTTTTGAACCACATCTTTTTCCTTAGGTTTTGCACTCTTCATTGCAGCAAGTGCTTAAGCTAGTGTAATTTCTTGAGCTAAATAAATTTCATCAGTACTAACTGAAATTGACTTTGTAGTTGTAGCAGCATTAATCACAGGCTCTTCAGTCTCTAAAAAAAAAAAAAAAAAAAAAAAAAAAAAAAAATAAAAAAAAACAACTATCTCAACACTAACAAAAACACAGTATCAAACATCAAATATCATAAATTCACATCAGTCCTCCTCTTAGTCTCAACTAGAGTAACTTCAGCATCTTTGTCAATAGCTTCAATTCTACTCCTCCCATGTTTGGATGCATCCTCTTGAGCATATAAACTTTCATCATCTGAGGATTATACTCTTCTTGTGACACCAACCTTGTACAATCTCTTAAAGTTGTGAGTTCTGAACCCTGCTTTCTTCTCTAACTTTTTAACTCTCAGCTTCAAATTTGTGATCTCCTGAGCTTGAGCAGTCTTTGTATGTTCTAGGTCAAGGACTCTCTCAGACAATTTCGTACACATATCCATCAATTCAGTGAGTTTCATTTTATCCTCACCACTGAGCAGTGGATCATTGGAATATGTAGGTACATGTTCCTCATTTGGTACATCAGTAGTAGAATCACTAGGGTGAGGAACTTTAGTATTCTTTTTATGCTTCCTCCTAGACTGTTTCTTTTGGGGTTTAGATGTAGATGGTTGAGCAGTAATGGGTGTCTGTTAAGAATCAATAGGATGTCCTGTATCTCACCCTCATTTCTGATTAGCTTGAACCATCATTGTTGCAAACAGGGGTTTTACTCTCCTAGAAAAGTCTTTTCCTTCTCTCTTCATGTTAGCAAAGATTTTCTTTGTGTGTGAGGGGTTAACATAAATCTTCTTGTGATGTGACATATCACCAAGCTGTTGATTAATAAACACTTGTACAAATCGTGGATACATCAAAAATTTAACCCCTCCCTCTAAGTGCTTTACCATAGCATCAAAAATATACTTTGACAGGTTAAATTTTTGGTTTGTGGGCAAGCATATGATTGCAGAGGCCATAGTGCTACTAAATTCGTTCCAGGAAGTTGACTTAGCACTAAGGCATTGCAATATGGTATGAATTAAGAACTTCCATTGTGGAGAAAAGAAAGCTTTATAAAATGTAAGCTTTTGAGAAGGTTTTTCATACCCCATTCTCGCTAGTTCTTCAAAAATTGTAGCAGTTTGAAGCTAAATTATGAACAACACGTGGCAAACAATCATACAACTGCAACTCTAAGTAAAGATCACTTCTAATACTTGTCTCTGTGATAATAACTTTCTTCTTATCAACTAGGGCTTGTATCTGACGTTATCCATTAACCGTCTTTACCTTTGTTGTTGCCCAGAACTGTTCAATGCAAGATGTGTAAATAGTAGGATTGATAGTTAAAGCATAATGAATTTGGTTAGCATTCAAAAAATTAATAATTTCATGAAACCCATCACTTTCAGCAGGTTTTTCCAAGAATGCGACCATGTTGTGAGTGTCAGGAAAACTTAGGGTTGACATTGTTTTGTGTTTTGATGATTAAAGATGAAATTGAGTTAGGGTTTACGTTTAGAGAGCGTTTGAATAATTAAAATCGAATAAAGAATCGAATGAAACCCTGAATCGAAGTATTTATAAAATCACCCTCAGCAGCATTAACTTAAACTGGCAGCACTAAATTATGCCTAACAGCATTAACTTAAATTTGACGAGACTAATGTTATGCCTAACAGTAGTAAGTAACCCGGCAGCAGTAACTCAACAACATCAACGTAAGCTTAGCAGCATTAATGTATACCAGCAGTAGAAACTTTATGCTTAGCAGCATTAAGTTATATTACCAGTATTAACCTAAGGCTAACAACATTAAGTTTGCAGCAGTAGGAAGTTATGTCTGGCAGCATTAACTTATGCCTAACAGCAGTAAGTGAATGCCTAGCAGCATAAACTAGTACTGGCAGCAGTAAGTTTATGCTTAGCAGCATTAACTTTGAAACACCAGCATTAACTCCAATTTCATTCCAAAAAGCATTTCCATCATTAATTTTGATTCTCACAAGCTCTCTTTCTGTTTTTAATCTCACAATATCTCTCATTTCTTTTTCTCACCAATTCACTCTATCTGTTTTTATATCACACATCAAGAGCCCTAACAGACAGTTTGGTACAAAATTCCATCAATTCCTTTAGTTTCATGTTGTCCTCCCCACTTCTAAGTGTGTTAACTCTTGAGAGAGGTGGATCATAGGACTTGTTTAGATGCAGCCTTAAATCAAATTTGAGCTTCTGCACCCCCAATATGGTATCTTGGCACCTAGGATCACTACCTGAATTAGTTCCCTGAGGAAAAGACTCATTAAGTATTGCCATAGATGGGGTCATATTTATGTTACCACTGTCCTGCTCTGCTTCTAAGCTAGAAGCAGTAGTGGCAGCCCTTTCCATTCTATCTTCCCACTCCTTAATGACAGTCTCATCTGTTACAAAGGGAATAGGTCCACTAGACTGAGATATCTCAGTGGTACTTTTGGCTTTCTTAGGTTTTTGAGTCTTTTTAGGTTAAGATAGTAATGGAACAGTGATTGGTTCAAGATTAAATAGTGAGATAGTTATGGATGTATGATGGGGTTCAGTGGGATTTCCTGACCCTTTACCCACTTCTGCTTGATTGGTTCAACATTTTTAAATTTGACAACAGTATTAAATGCAACTAGCAGCATTAAGTATACTTGCCAGTAGTAAGTCACTCTAACAGCACTAATTTGAAATTCATCCGTAGCTGCTGTTCCATTCCATTCCAAATATCCTTTCATTAATCAAGACTTCATAATTAACCTCCCCTCAATTAATACTTCAGAGGTTAAGCATTCCAATACTTGCAATCAGATATTGAAATCTGCTAACATCAAATGCCTTTGTGAGTAAATTAGCAACATTGTGATCGGTGTAAATCTTAATCACTTGAATTAATCTCTTCTTATATGAATCCCTGATAAAGTGATGTATAATCTCAATGTTCTTAGTCTTTGAGTGAAACACTGGATTCTTAACAATGCAGATTGTGCTTTCATTGTCAATGTAAATATTAGTGTTCATAAAGTTATATCCATAATCAAGCAATTGATTTTGGATCTATAACACATGTCCATAGCAATTAGCAGCAGCAACATACTCTACTTCAGTAGTGGAGTTGGCAACTATAGTTTGCTTTTTACATTGCTATGAAATCAACCTTCTTCCAAGAAATTGACAACCTCCTGTTGTGGATTTCCTGTCTAAGCTATCACCAGCATAATCACTATCAGAAAAAGCCTCCAAGTCAAATGGTGAATATCTAGGATACCAAAGACCCAATTTAGGATGACCTTTTAAGTATCTAAAGATTCTCTTCACAACATGAAGATGTGAAGTCTTTGGTGTAACTTGGAACCTTGCACAAGCACAAACAGCAAACATTATGTCATGTCTAGAAGCTGTTAGATACATCAATAATCCAATCATTATAAATGCACATTTACATCTGTAGCTTCTTTATCCTTGAGTAATGCTTTGTTAGTCTCCATGGGAGTGCTGGTTGTCTTCATAGTGGCAAAATCAAACTTCTTCAAAATATCAGCCACATATTTGTCTTGACTAATGAAGATTCCATCATCTTTCTATTTTACCTGCAACCCTAAGAAGAAAGTGAACTCCCCTATAGAACTCATTTGGAATCTCTTGTGCATCATCTGTTCAAACTCAGTACATAAAGACTTTTTAGTAGACCCAATGATGATGTCATCTACATACACCTACATTAATAGGATATCATCTTTGTCATTCTTGATAAACAAAGTCTTGTCTATAGTCCCTCTTCTAAATCCATTTTCCAATAAATAGGTAGATAAGGTCTCATACCAGGCTCTAAGAGCTTGATGTAAACCATATAAAGCCTTTTCTACCTTGTAAACTTTGTTAAGAAACTCTGGATCTTTAAACCCTAGATGTTGGCAAACATAAACCTCTTCTTCAGTTGTCCTATACAAAAATTCACTCTTCACATCCATCTAATAAACAATGAAGTTCATGAATGAAGCATAGGCTAAGAAAAGCCTAATTGCTTCAATCCTAGCAACTGGAGCAAAAACTTCATCATAATCTATACCCTCCTCTTGAGTGTAACCTTGAGCTACCAGCCTTGCCTTGTTTCTAACCACAATACCTTTATCATCTTTCTTATTTTTGTACATCCATTTAGTACCAATGGCCCTCTTGCCATATGGTAAATCAACCAAAGTCTAAACCTTCTGTAATTTAAAGTTTTCGCGTTTATCGAGATCAAAACGAAGTCGTTAATATTCCTTGATCACACCATTGGAAAGAGCACGAAATTATGATTCTAACGGTACCGGCCTTTCGTATGTGAACCTTTTTATTTTGAACCTTTTTCGTCCCTGTTTGAACCTTTTATTAATGAAAATCTGGTCCAAGCCCAAATGCCCTTATATGATTAATTTTGCATATGTATAATTGAGCTATGCTCTAGCTCAGATGGCAAAAGGGAAACCCTTTATCCTCATAATCTAGAGGCCCCCATAGTTCGTATTTTACAGAGGGGTTTATCCCCCTCACGACCCGACTCGGCCCACGACCCGATCCCGACCCGGCTCACGACCCGATCCAGACCCGGCGCAAGACCGGACCTGACCTGGTCCATGACCCGACCTGACCGTGCCTATGATCCGGTTAGCCACCACCGTTGACCGGTGGTCCGACAGTTATTGACCGATGGTCCGACGGTGGTTCGCCGCCGTTGGCCACCGTTGACCCGTGGTCTGGTGGTGGCTCCGGTGACGGCTGGCAGGCCATGTGGCACCACTCAGGTGGTGACACATGGCATTCTAATGATTAAGTGTCAGGTGGCAGGTACGAGGTACTATTCATACGAGGTGCCAGAGAATTTCAGGTGGCAGTACAAGGTGGCAATGGATGGCCAATTAGGTGATGACACGTGTCCAAAACGCGTGATCCAAGGGTGCCAGGCGTGTGTCAGTTAGAGGTAGGCTTGCATGGGATCCGTGCCAATCATTGGCAATAATGAGGCGGTTGATGGATAGAAAAAAGGCCAAAATACCCTCAGATCTTGCAATATGAGTGGTGGATGACCTAAAATGACGAAAATACCCCTCCCACTTGGAGGCTATAAAAACAGACGCTGTGCATCTCATTTGGGGTGTTAGAAATTTAGTTTATTTTCAATATAGTGTAGGAGTAGTGTAGCTTATTTTTATGTCTTTTAGCTTATTAGTTTGCTTATTGTAAAAGCTTTTATAGCTTATTTAGCTTATTGTAATCCATTCTTTTTAGCTTATTAATAAAGATGTTTTGAAGATTAAAGTGCTTATTTTCTTATGGCTTATTCTGTTTTTAATCCTCTATTTTTTTCTCTTTCCTTTTAAGCTTATTTTAGCTTATTGTTGCTTCTAGCTTTCTCCTACTTATTTCTTATTTCAAATAATTCTTCCTTTGGCTTATTAGATTTAGATCTAAGCTCATATTATTCAAATAAGCTTTTGCTTATTTCATTTTCTTTTCTTATTTGGTTGCTTATTTCTTGATTAAGCTCGATTCGAATGCTAAAAAAGGTGTCATGAGTCTCCTACTCGACTTATTCATTAAGTCTTGATCACCTTTATCTTCGAGAGCTCATTATTTAGCTTATTTAGTCATAAAGTTCTAAACTTTACTAGTTTTTCTTATAGCTTATTAGCTAGGGCTTATTTTGAAGGTTACTTGTAGCTTATTTGAGAAGTGACTTATTTATAAGCTTATATTCTTCATCCTTTCTTCGAAAATGCCTTGATAGCTTTTTAGCTTATTCTAGTTTTTATTTCAAAAGTAGTTTTTTTTATAGATTTAATCTAGTTTTATTTTTACAAAGATTAGTTTTCAAAATAGCTTATTTTTCTAAAAAAGTTTTCATCTTATTAGCTTATTATTTTTAAAATAAATTCTAGCTTATTTTGTCTTAGTAGCCTAATATTATCTTGTTCATCTTAATTCTTGTTTGTTTTTATGTTGATAAAATCTATCCAACTCTAAGGTCGGAGCTTAAGGGTCTTATAAGGTTGATAAATAGATAAAGTTTTGATCTTTATGGTTTTTATG
>BQNB010151483.1:0-15894 GCA_026074375.1 Tanacetum coccineum | reverse complement strand
ATAGAAACCTCACATGCATTAAGTTTTGAAGAAGTTAGATTTTGGGTCAAGTTCTAGTAATTTCAAGTATAAGGGTGTGTTCAAGGTGTTTAGATTGTTGTTATTTTGGTGTTAGTTGATTGAAAAAGGTTGTTTGGTTGGGTCTTGTGGTTCGTCCGATTTCATAAGCCAAGGGGGAAACAAAATTTGATTTCTTGATAGCATTGTAAGCTTCTAGTTATATTTCTTGTTTGATTAATTAGATGTTATTGCATGTATATGATTATTACTAGATGATTCAAGTGTGAAAAATATTGAAAGCATGTTTGATTATTGATTCAGGTTTGATGGTTTTGGTATAATTATATAGACTAGTTGAGCGTATTTTGATAGTCGGATTATGTCAAAAATGTCATTTTATTAGGTTTTGGGTTGACTTTGTTTGACCAGAAAGTTTGACTTGGTTATGGCGTATCAAGAAAATTTTGAAATCTATTTTAGGCTTTTGAAAATGATAAAGGATGTTCTAAGGCCCGTTTTGATATAAGGTGAGCCTTGTAACTCCTAAAAACAAACGTTTTACGGCCGAGTCAAGTTTGGGTAATTTTGGGGTATAAAGTCAACTACGAAGTTTGACTTTTGAAAGTCAAACTTGCGTAAACTTTTGAAAGTCAAACTTGCGTAAACTTTTGAATAAAGTCTATAATAAGCAAAGGGTTCGTAATGTTAGTTAATTGATAACGAAATATGAAGTTCGGATTATATTATCCTTACTTTCGGCAAGCTTTCTAAAAATAGAAACTTTATGGAAAATGTTGTAATATTGTTATTGCACAAAGAGAAAAGTTTTGCGTCGCACTTGGATATTGTAGTATATGATTGTATATATACGGTAATATAATATATAATATATATATAGATATATATATATATATATATATATTATTATATGATATATCTAAAAAAATATAGATATATATATATATATACAACACACACACACACATATGTATATAAAAACACACATACACACACACACACACACACACACACACAACAACACAAAGATTGCACACGACACATATATAATATATAATATATAAATATATATATATATAAACACACATACATATATATATATATATGCAAGTATGCAATATACGATTTAATATACTTCCAGTCACGTAACGCTATATATATATTATATAGGTCGCGATTAGACGTGAAGTTACTTGCGCTGATTGGATCTTTGCTTAAGGTGAGTTCATAGCCTCGCATTTAAACCTTTTAATTGTTTTAAAAACCCGCGAGGAGGATACATGTTTATTTTATAAAATTGAACACATATGATTTTATGGTATGTTGGACCCGATTACGAGATTGTTTTCGCATAAGTTGGTATTGTCGAAGTCCCTTATTTCATGAACCGTTAATTGCGTTGCCAGGTGAACGCTAATGCATTAAATAGATCTATTGGGTTTGACAACCCTGTCCGGGGTATGAATCCGTAGGTGAGCACCCTGTAATGGACATTTTGTAATTAGAAATGTAGTAGGTATATGACAATAATACATGGTTTTGGGGCACTTTAACATATGAAATGCCATATGTACTGTTAACGTTCGGTATCATGAGCTTAATGTGTGAAAGAAAAGAAGTTGATATACATTACATCTGTTGCATTGTTTTCCGAGAACTAATTATGTGTTCAAAGATGATTGTTATTACTTATTTTAAACTCTATGAATTTCACTCAACTTTGTTGTTGACGTTTTAAACATGTTTTATCCCAGGTAACCAAGGATGAAGGCAACGATGGCGTGGAGGTGTCGTGCGTGTGATGGATTTATGGAAAGACTACTTGTGTGTTCCGGTCTTTCAAAAACAATGTCTTAAGTTGTGTTAAAACTATGTCTTTTATTTGAAACAATTGTCTTTCAAATGTTGTACTAGACGGTGGTTACGATTCTGTGGGGACCTAAACGCATTTTAACTCTGATTAAGAATGGAACACATGTTTGTTAAAACGTCTCATTTGGGTCGTTTTCTATTATCTTGGTGAATGGTGCTATTTAGTAACGCCCAATTGCTAATTCCGCTGCGCAACCCAATGCACGTTGGGTGGGGTGTTACAGAGTGGTATCAAGAGCCTAAGGTTATAGAGAACTAGGTCTAGTATTTTTGAAAACCTAAACTATAACGCTTCTACACGCACGCCGAGACTCCTCGTTGACATTGGTTACCTATAGAAAAAAAAGGTAAATTTATTTGTGATGGGCAGTGGCACGCCGAGATCAGATTGACCGACCCTACCTTCCAAATATTTATGCCAAGGATTTTGTGTAAAGAAACAAGGCAAAGTTGTCTAAGTACCCACAAGTTGAGTGAATCATGTCACCAACTGTATTCAAGTATAAAACGATGTGACTATTAGACTCCGTTTTACTTTTTAATGTTAAGTCAAATAAATTCAATTGTATAAATCCATAATGGATTACATTTGATGTACGGATATTAGTTCGATAATTGTTAATATTAAAACAGTCATTTTGATGGATTTAAATAAAAGTTTATGTCTGCAATTATATTTGCATTTAAGTTATAAAAGGGTTAGGTTATGTTTTGAATTTCCATATATAATATATTATATATATATATATATATATACTATATATATATATATATATATATATATAATATATATATATATATATAAGAAATAAATAAAAATAAAAATATATATAATTTTTATAAAAAAGGGCAAGTATGCCTCACTTATATGAAGTGCGCCGCACTTTGCGACGGTTTCATCTAAAAACTTATAAAACAAGATTTCACACTTTATAAAAACCCACACAAAACACAAAACCGCCAGGTCTTGCACAAAACTCAAAGAAAATTTTCAAAACATCAATCCATCAAGTCTTTAATCATGTCAATGGTATATCAATTTCATTCTTAAACTCGTTTGCTATCAATTTGTTTAAATTTCTTGTTCATTAGGGTTATTTCCAATTAGATTGGGGGAATTAAAAATCTATGCTTATTATGTATAATTACCCATAGAATTATGATATACAAGAGTCATTAATCGAATGCATGTTGAAATCTTTACAAATCTGAAAATTACTATTCATAAACATGTATTTATTTTAAAATTATTTGTTGAAAAACATAAGAAAAATTCGAAATTATTATAACCAGCCTAGGAAGTACGCTGGTTTTTGCTATAAAACCGGCGCACTTAGCAAATTTCCCAGAAAGTACGCCACACTTCTATGAAGTGCGACGCAAAAATACGACATGAATCAAACATAACATATGAAAACCTATCGAAAACCCATCCATTGATACTAATTGTTTTCTAACATCATTATACACTTTATTGTGAATTGTTTTTTATGTGACTATGGGAACAAATGACGATGAAGCCAGATCCTCACGACCCAAACGCTCCCGACAATACGAGACGATGGAGGAAGTGATGCTTCCATGTGTCCACCACCCGTTTTTGCTTTGGGAAGGGTGTAACGAGGCTACTAAGAGTTGATACAACACTAAGCTTGTGTAATTGCTTCCTAGACTCATTTACTCACCATGTGTTATGGTTTATAACGTATTGAATCAAATGGGTTGTGGTGAGGCGATTGATGAAATGTTGACGATTAAGTTTTTTGTGGCTGGTACAAATGAGGAGATATTTACTTCAGAAGCATGGACTAATGCTTTTAACATTGATGAGCCAATTTATAGCGAGCTTTGCCATAAGTTTTATTCTACCTACGAGTTTGATGAAGTTTATGCTGCTGACGAATTGAGGACCAAAAAGATAATCAAATTTAGGCTTTGTGGACGTGCTTTTAGTTGGACATTGTTGGAGTTTTCAAAGAGGTTAGGATTGTATAACTCGAAGGAAATTGAGGAAGAAAGATTTGTTGTGTACTTTAAAGGTGGTTTGCATAGTGATGAGCATTTCAACGCTCAAGAGTATTGGTTGAGCATTAGTCAAGGAGAAAATCTTAGTGTATCAAGGAGTCATGATTCTACTATCCGGAACCCTGTTTTAAGGGTGTTACACAAAATGATCACTTATGGCTTGTGTCAGAGAACTACCAGGTATGACAGGATGTAGAAAAATGATTTGTGATTATTGAGTATGTTCGAAGCTAGACATTAGAATGGGTATGCGAATGTTGCTTGGTTGATAGCGAGGTGGATGAAGAGGAAAGGAGGTGGTAGTCAGAAAGAGAGTATGATTTGCTGTGGACAGTTTATTACGAAGATTGCTAAAAGGAAGAATTTGCTGTCTGAAGAGGTGCTTAACAGTTTGAGTGCTCTGATCTATTGCAAAGCTTTGGATACTACTACACTTAGAGATTTAATCGAATATGAAGGTAGGCTAATTCCTAAGGCTCCAGAGCCAGGTGTACTGAGAGTTGCTATTCCTAGATCTCTGAGAGCATCGATGCATGATTTGTATAAGAGGATGGGTAGTATGGAGATACGCCAGGGAGTGATTGAGAGGATGTATTATAAACACTCTTATCACTAGGATAGGTATGCTGGGGTATTTGAGCACATGGCTGGGGTTTACAGTGTTCCACTGTATGGAGCCTATAACCCACCTGAATATGATCAGCAACAGTATGATCAGTATTATCTGCAGTACCCACCTCAGCAGCAACAGCAGTCAGATGGTGATAAGTAGTGTCGAGATGACACAAGTTGGTTGTGTGACCGCATGTTTTGGGTCACGTATGTTCTAAAGCAAGTTCTCTAAAACATTATTATTATTCTTACTATGGTCGGTAAAATGCCTCTGTTGGCATTCAAACAATATTTTCTTATTTCTTGTTATTAATTAATTATGAATATTATTATTATTTGTGTGTGCTTTGTAGTATTTATATTTATTACAGGAAAAGAAGAAAGGCGCGTGACGAATTGATGTGAAGAGAAGATTTACAAAATTCATCATAGATAAGGGAGTATTAATTTACTTTCCCATTCTATCTTTCTCTATAATATTTCACATTAGGGACAATGCTCATATTAAGTATAGGGGGGATAAACTGGAAAAGTAAACACTTATCTTTGATAAAAAAGGGAAGTTGAATTTTTTTTGGAAAAATAACATTTTGTTGATCACATACAAGCAATCTGACTCTGGATTGATAACATTACTAGCATATTTATACCACCCAAAACCTAAGTATGTGAGGATTAGATCTTAAGAGATTCAAGTATCCACCTTTGATACCTAAGATAATTTTTATCTTTAGCTTTCTCAAGTTAAGGTTTGAATGCAATTTCAAGTGTCTCTTTCGTCGTTACGGCTGTGTATTTATAGTTTGTCGCCTTTTCCGGAGCATTGGTATCGATTTAAAATTATATGAGTGTGCCGGTGATTTGTTAATTCTAGAACTTGTATTTGAAATCTTTACGAGACCGCAGTAGGAACACGTTCGCGTGTTATAAATATTTTACTGATTAAGACGTGATAAAAATATAAAAATAAGTATACAATAATTTTGTTCAAAAAGCTTTTTAATTAAATTATCTAAAGTTTTATTCGTACGAATTGAAGCGCGTAAATGCTGGTATCACTATTATAATGAAGTGCGAAGGTTGCAAACTTCTAAATTCATTTGAAGTAGTGTGCTTATCCTAAATATGGGGAGAAAGTAAGTTTCCCCTAAGTAAGAGTGAAATAAGGCAAAATAAGCCAAAGTTGTTTTAAAAAAAAGTGATAAAGTAAAGGAAATGTTTGTTTCATATAAGGATAAGATGGATTATGATTTTATTATAAACCTTTTTCAACAAATATAAAAATAATAATATAACTAAATTAATTACATCTTTTGATGTTTATGTTTGGTGCTTACGCCATGTCGGTGAAGTTTAGTTTCTTGTACAAGCCTATGGTAATTTGAACATTTCACGACTGAGCGAATGAGTGACTTCCGTATACTATCCATTACAATAAACTGAGAGAGTGTGAAAATAAATTGATCTGTAAAAATTCGTGAGTTGCTTTGTCGCTTTATCTATTCTTGTGATCATTAATTTTTTTTTATTAAAACGAAATACTTTCGCTTTGATTGCTTGAGGGCAAGCAATAAGCTAAGTATGAGGGGATTTGATAACGCTCCAAATATACATAAAATATCCCTCAAAAATGTGTGAAATATATATGTTAACGCATGAAATATTGCACGTTTGGTTGCTTGTTGGTGTAATAATTGTTTCAGGACCAAGAATGACGAAAAGGACTAAAAGCACAAAGATATTTTGTTAAATATACTAACGGTCATCAAGAGAAGGATCTAGAAGAAAAGATTTAATGAAAAAGGCCAGAAGTGTGGCGCACTTCCATGAAGTGCGGCGTACTTTAGAGCGGGTTAATGCAATTTTATACCCAGGCCAAGTGCGGCGCAAAATTACTTAGTGCGGCACACTTCGACCTGCAGTTACTCCAAAATTATTATGATTGCAATGACTATGCAACCTTTCACTCTCCCGTTCATATCAACTGATATCAACTGATACTCTCACCTCAGCTATAAAAGGAGCATGAATTGGAGGCTCAAATCATCTCATTCTATTCCATTCTCATCTCAAACATCTTATTTCACATATTGAGAATCATTTTTAAGTTAGAAGGAAGTTGTGGGAAAGATTGAAGTGTCCCTAGGATCTTCATCATTTCCTGGTTATAATCATTTAAGAAGTAGGAATTCAGGCCAAAGAAGGTTGTGAAAGAGTTGTTATTAGTTGAAATTCCGGGTTACTATTGTTTCATTCGAAGAAAGTTCTTGTAAGGAAACCATATAATTTGCCTATGGAATCGGTATAAACACATTATCCTTTTGAATACAATGTTTTCTGAATCTATTATGCTTGTTATGTGTTTTGTTTCCATGATTATGGAGTAGTCTATCATGTTTGTTTGGGAATCATAAGGGTATTATGGATCAAACTTGGATAAATTAATGATTTTTGAAATTAACAAATATGAACTTTTGTATTTTTATACTTGGATCTTTAATCATCATTTGATCACCACTTAGTCTGGATATAGGTCGAAAGACTTTGACTTCGTGCTTGGTTTCTAGTTGTTTGTCTATGAACAACTCAATCTTAGCCTTGTGAGGATTGGCTAGTTAAATGATCATTAACCCAAGAATAAAAAGGTTTAATGCTCAACCTCATGTCTAACGAACTTGGTTGAGTAAGTTTATATTTATTATTTCCAAAACGCAAATCCAACTTAAAGCATTATTTATAATTAAAAGTAAAGGCCGAAAGGATTTTTGATTATGAGAAATAGACAATATTTTAAGTAAACTACCCGTTTATTCAATCGATTATACTAAAATCATGAACTCATTATCTTTCCAAGTTTGTTCTTATTTACTCTTGTCTCCCAAATAAACATTGTTTTTATATCTTGAAATTAACCCTTATATTTAGATCGTGACAGTCTATAAGATAACCTTTCGTAAAACATCCCGACTTTACTTAGAATTACCAATCCCATGGAACAACCTGCTCTTACCTAAAAAGATTATACTACATACGTGGGTTATACTTTTACCCGTGTGTTTCCATATAATAAGTCGGTATTTTTAGTCTTATAAATTTAAAGCTTTCGAAACACATCAAAGTTTTTGGCGCCGCTGCCGGGGATTGACATAATTCTTAGTTAAGTCATTACTGTTTTACAAAACCAAAATTTCAAAATCGCCGTACAATTTTCTGGCAAACTGACCCAAAATTTGTTTTTCTTCAGAAAGTGCACCGCACAATCATTTTGTGCGATGGTTTTCTACAAATTCAGGAAGTATGCCATACTTACACCAAGTACGCCGCACTTCCTATAGATTTTCACAAACATAATCAAAACCAATTTCCAAACCAAAAACCATTTTCAAAACCGTAAAATCAACACTAAAAACTTATGGATTTTTTTTCTTGTGTGCTTATTTGTTGAGTTCTTGTATTCACATAATTTATATTCTAAGATGAAAAAATCAAAAAAATATTGTTTTTTGTCTTGCTTGTTTAAATCTATGAAGTGAAAAAGCTAAAGGACATGGAGACTAAAATTCTCTCGAATATCAGGATACAGCTAATAGTGGAGGTAAAAAGGAAATGAAAGCACTAATCTTTCATAAAATAGATACTGAGGAGATTAGCGACAGATATGTGGCACCTTGTTTCGTCAATGGAGTAGAAGCGTATGACGGTAAGATTAACCTTGGAATTGAAGAAAACATGATCTCAAATGAATTTACTGTGAAATTATGTCTGGATTATGAGGTGAAACGTGGACGCAAATATATAGATATACCAGCCATGGCTGCAAAGAAATCTAAGAATAAATAAGATAGCCAAGCCAACGATTACCACATAATCAGTCATAATAAGCAATCTCACTTCATATACAAGTGCATCAATCAAACATCAAAGCATACCAAAACACATAAAATTCCGAGTTCTTAAACCTCAATATAAGGAAAGAGTCTTCCCCATATTAAGTATCTTACAGTTAATGCATCAGTTCATATAACAAATATAAGTCAAATAAATAGCCTACCCAAACAAGCAAGCTAGGAAAAAATCAGATTGCTAAGCACACACAGTCAACATTAGCAGTCATAATAAGCAGTGTAAGCATATATAAAATAGAAAAACCAACACAATACACATAAAAAGTATAGACATAAGCACCTTAATATGTTTATTGCAAAACTGTATAAGATAAAAGTCCATGTTAAAATTAAGTACATGACAGCTAATGCATCAGGCATAAAAAAAATTGAGTCAAAAGTAGCTATATTTTAATAAGGTCAAATGTTAGTAGTAGAGGTTATGATGTGTAGTCATGAAACAAGTTTTCATGTTCACTCACACTATTTAGATCGAGAGTACATAATATTCTTCTAGCCGTGCTTAAGCTAAAGAACATCTAAGGCCTGATATCTTAAACAACACGTGTGTTAAGTATGCAAGGATTGTTTTGGTACTAGGTTAGTGAGATATGTTGGGTGTATATAAAGCTAGTAATACATCAATTTCACCCCTTCTCGAAAACTATCGTGTAAATGTTCGGGAGCGGGTGTCATTTTATACACTATTTCAGGGTCATTTAACCCTCTAAATCAAGGAAATATGCCCAAAATACGTGCTTAATCATTCTTTTTGTGTTTTTAGCATTTGGGAAGCTTTTGGAGAAAATACACGTGACTTGAACTCAATTTGGGAAGAAATTAGACAAGATTGAAACTTTACACGAAGAAGCTCAAAGATGTGCCTACAGTGCGTGGAGACGGCGTCTAAAATTCTTGCGACGCCGTCAGAACCTACAAGCGACGGAGTCAAGACCTTTTGTGATGGCGTCTGAATGCAACTGCCTCAATGAAGCCCTGGAAGATTCGGCGAAGCGACCGCGTCAGGATTCTTACGACGCCGTTGCGGCTTATTTCCTATATATACAAACTTGTTTTTAGGGTTTTAGGTGTGCAACTTTTGGGAGACGAACTATATACTTAAGGTTTGAGTTTTAGCAGCTTTTAGGGCGTTTTTAGGGTTCTTAAACCCTTTGTAACCTCATATTACTCATGTTTTAATCAAGTGAAGTCATTTATGTCTTAATCTTTAAATATGTTTATATGTTGGTTGATTAAATATTGTTCTTTAGTTCTCTTTAACATGTTAGGCTAAGATCTATTAGTATTTACTTATGATTGCATGAAACTTAGCTTGTATATCCTTTTAATATTGCTTCTTATGATGGATGTGTGTGTTATGCTCTAGAAAACTGGCTATAAAATATTACATTAGCATAGACGTCTAGGGAGAGTGTGTCAAAAGGATACAATCGGTAACAGTCTTCATACTACCTTACCCCTAATACGGTTGATCCCTCTTAAGTGTTTTAATGCATGTAATGTACTCTTAGGGGCCTTGTAATAGACTTCATACTACCTTACCTGTGCGGTGCCTTAACGGAATATTACATAGACAACGGATTCGTGTAATTCGTTCATGACCTAGGAAATACTTACACAACTCATCATAAGTGTGACAAAGCAATATGATTAGGAGAAGCAAACTAAAGAGTAATGCATGATTAAGTAAATATGTTTATTTACCCATACGAATTCGTACCAATTTAGTTTAGATTTAATATTAGTTTAATTAGTTTAAACCAAAACCACCTCTCAAAACCAGAATTTTAATTGCTTATTATAAAATATAAAAATACAAAAATAACCTTCTTTCAATCCCTTAGATCTTAGTTAGGTTTAGTTCGAGCCTTCACACGCTATTCCCCTAGAGAACGATGACAACCCCCGAGTCCTTGCTATACTACACTGCAATGATTAGGTACTCTGCCTAGGGAGTTGTAAAACCTGTTACGTTTACAACAACCACATCAAGTGTTTGGCATCGCTGCATGAGGAATAGTATAGGTTTCTAATTCTATCAAGTGAGAATTAATTTTTGTCAATTAGCTTTCTTCTAGTCTATCTTTTCTTTGTGTATTTGTCTCGTAAATCTTTTTCGTTGACCTCCATGGAAAAAAAATCCTAACCGTACTCTTGGAGATTACTCCAGACCTAGCCACAAGGGCTATCGAAACACCATTGAGCTCCCCGATGGGAACATTATGGTGCCTCTGCGATCCGACACCATCCGGTTGGTGCAAAACGGATGCACTTTCTACGGACTTCGGTCCGAGGATCCAAACTAACATCTTAAAGATTTTCTAAAACTTGTGGACTCACTTAACCTTGATGTTGCTAATAAGGAAAGGACGCGCCTGCGTTTATTTCAAATTTCCCTTCGCGATCAAGCTAGCAATTGGCTTGAACGTCTTCTAGCAGGATCCATCTCTACTTGGGAGGATCTTACTACTGGTTTCCTTTCTCAATTCTTTCCACCAGGAAGGACTTCTAAACTTCAAAATGACATCTTGATGTTCCAACAACATCAGGGTGAATCTCTTTCTAAAGCATGGACTAATTTTAAGGACTTACTCCAAAATGTCCCTCATCATGGCATCGATATTTAGCTCCAAGTCCAAATCTTTTATGACCATGTATCGGCCAAAGGTAAGCTTCGTGACAAGAATGCCAAAGAATCCTGGGCACTATTAGAGGACCTCGCCCTCTATGATAACGAAAGTTGGAATGACCCAAAAGACTTTGCTAAACCGGTCAAGGCAATCTCTTTGCCTCAAGATGTCCCAAGTACATCCGACCATCGTCTCATTGAGCTCGAAAATCAAGTCCAACGCTTGATGGAAGCTCATCTTGCTCCTAAATCACCTGTTCAAGTGAACAAAATCGCTTCTTCATGCGAGATTTGTAGTGGTCCCCACGACACTCAATATTGCATGGAAAATCCCGAGCAAGCTTTTGTTGAATACGCATCCTCGCGTACCGACGAAGCGGGAGGTAAGTGGTTCACTTTCAAACCCGAGCAAAACAATCTTGGTGACACCTATAATCCGTCATGGAAAAGTCACCCAAACTTTAGGTGGTGACAACCTCAAAATTCTCAAAACAAATTTTCAAACCCACCTAATCGTTTTTAGCCCAGCGGTTTGAACCGCCCCTTTAACAACAACCCTCAAACTTTTAATAATCAACCAAATCTCGAAGGTTTGGTGTCTAATTTTATGGCATCTCAAGACGCTAGATTGTCTAAGTTTGAAGCCGATTTCAAACAACAACAAAGCGAGATGACCAATAAAATTGACACATTCTTGAAGGCCATCAATGATCGAATGACGGGAGCACTCCCAAGTGATACGGTCAAGAACCGAAAACTGAATGTTAACTCTACCTCTTCATTTTTGTCTGCTCGTTCTTACCTAATGGAAGACCTTTAATTGCTTAATGATGGGAGCACTCCTAAGTGATACAGTCAAGAACCCGAAACTAAATGTTAACTCCACCTCTTCGGTTTTGTCTACTCATTCTTACCCCTTGGAAGACCCCCAATGCTCATCTCATATCCATAAGTCGATCAATGCTATCAAATTATGCCCCAAACAAATAAATGAATTTCAAAAAGACCAACCCCAAGTTAAAAAATTAGCTATCAGTGAAAATGACGCACCTCTAAACAAGGGAATTAAAAGTCCATCAAAATTACTCTCTCCAAAATATCAATCTCAATCATCTTTAGGACAACAAAATAGGAACTCCTCGTCTTCCAAACGTGTTCATTTCATCAACACAATCACGATTATAAATAAGCAAAATGAGCATGGAGAGACAGGGATCATAAAACTTGACACTAAGGACAATGATCCTGACATAATTATCATAATTGAGAAGGAAAATGAGGAATTAGGAGAGGAAAAAGAGGAAGACCCAGAATACACTAACCCACCATCACCACCTGACCCATCAATTTCATTAATCACAAAAAAGTTCGTAAGCTCAATTCGTTCCTTAAATCATTAAACTTGGTCCCCCATCGTCTAATACACAATTTGTCCGAACTAAAGAAAATGATGAAGACATAATGTTTGTTGAAATAATTAAAAAGTACGATGATTCTAGTGAGGATGAGTTGAGAGAGGAATTAAGAATAGAGTACTTTGACATATTTCCAACTAGGAGCGAATTAGCATACCATAAGTACTTGATGTGTGCCCTAATTACATCCTTGTTTTTTAGAAACCCAATCATTGTAGGAGATGTCCGTAAAACCTCAAAATACCATGCAACATAGGACATGTACATGTGGAGAAAGCCTACATAGACCTTAATTCCCCTATAAATGTCATGACTCATATGTAATACAATTAGATTATGAGAAAACAACTTAAATCTAAGGAAGATCCTAATGGCATTATAGGGATAAGAAATTTTACATGAATAGTTAAACGAATGCATATCTTCATAGGAAACTTCAACTATGTTTCAGATTTCGTGATTGTTAGGGATATTAGTTCAATTATAGACCCTAGGCTGTCATAAGTAGCACTAGGGAAGCCCTTTGTTGAAATATCCAACATGACTCATGATTTATCTTTAGGAGTAGTGAGGTTCGTGAATAGGATCGATGAATTGCTTATAAGATGCCCCATAAGATAGAGCAATTTAATTCACTATCGGATTTAGAAATAGTGCATACAAAATTGGTCTACTTTAGGAACGAGGAGGATAAGAAAAGTGGGGTAGAATACGTGATGAATAAGATATTAAGGTTTTATAAAGTGTTAGGTTCATGAAAAAGACTCGGTCACCCCGTGTATTATCTAGAATAGCATAGCTCGTAGATGTAATGTAAGCGTATGACTTATGGTTTTGGGTCGGGTCATTACCCACATGTAAGCCCACACCATAGCCCATTATCTAGGGTATGTAACTCACTATATAAGCCTCTTTCGAGCCATGGAAAGAGGTTGGTTGTTCATTTTATCAATAACACACATAAGGTTTTTCTCTCACTAGAAATCCTCTCCTTTCTCTATTTATAAATTGGCCAACCCCTATTCTTTCCCTTATGTTATGATATCCAATATCCTACAATTGGTATCAGAGCCCATGGGATGATTAGCTAGATTGTGTGTGGGTTTTCTTGGTCAGTTTAGATCAAAAGTTTGGTTTTTGAAGGTTTATAGTCTTGTTCTTAGTTTTCTTTGATCTTGACATTTGTGGTGTTCAAGTTTATGTTTTTATAGTTGCTATAGCCTTCTAGTACTGAGTTGTGCAAAAGAAACTAAGCAAAAATGTTCAAAAGGGTGATTTTTAGGCGTTTTTAGGTGAAAGTACAAGTTTTTCTTCCCAGCTAGTTAAGTCACTGTTTGAAGATCTTCGTAGTGAGTTGGGGTACTGTACTGGCGAGTTGTCAGAATAGTACAATGTGTGTCAGATAGTACTGTGTCAGTGACTTGTCTTCTTGTGCAGGTAGCGATTTAGGTCAGCGAGTTAACTTTTCTTGCAGGTAGCCAGTTGGATCTAGCGAGTTACAGGTTATTTGAAGACAAAATTCTAGCGACTTATGAACAGGAACTCTGCCCATTTGGTTTCTTGCTAGTGAGTTGTCAAGTCTCTTCCAGCGAGTTACGTCCAGCGAGTTACAGGTTATTTGAAGACAAATTTTCTAGCGACCTGTGAACAGGAACTTTGCCCATTTGGTTTCTTGCTAGGGAGTTGTCAAGTCTCCTCCAGCGAGTTACGTCCAGCGAGTTACAGTTTATTTGAAGACACTTTTCTAGCGACTTGTGAACAGGAACTCTGTCCTTTTTGTTTCTTGCTAGCGAGTTGTCAAGTCTCTTCTAGTGAGTTACAGGGCAGCGAGTTGTGAGCTTTTAGATATTTGGACTTTTAGACAAATTTCAACCTATAATATTTACAAACTTGAACAACATTTCACCACTTCAAACACTCAATCACCACTTTTAACATACAATCACTAATCATTGTACTGATCCAAAGTTTATCATAATACAAGTAATCAATCATGTCTAGTAATTCAGATGATATTCAAGCGGCCGGTTCCGATACCTGCCCTCCTATGCTCGATAGGACTGATTACGACTCATGGTCATAAAGAATCCGGCTGTATTGTAGGGGAAAGGAAAATGGAATTTACATTCTTCAATCAATTGATCATGGTCCATTTGAGCTTGGAACCACCAGGGACACACTTGGAACAACACCTGGAGGCGGTGTTCTTCTTGGACCAGAAAGGCCTCACACTTATGATGATCTTAATGACAATGACAAGAAACGATTCGATGCTGATGTCCATGCAACCAACATTGTGCTTCAAGGATTACCCAAAGACATCTACAAGCTCATCAATCACAACATTGAAGCAAAATCTATTTGGGACAATGTCAAAATGCTTCTTGTGGGATCTAAGCTCACCAAAGAAGACATAGAATCTCAGTTGTATGATGAATTTGAACGTTTCAAGATGATTCCTGGAGAAAACATCAATGAGTACTATGTCCGGTTCCACAGGCTCGTCAATGACATAAGGAATATCAGAATGACAATGCCCAACATTTACCTAAACTCCAAGTTTATGAACAACATGTCACATGAATAGGATAGGTTTGTGACAGTCGTTAACTAAACAAGGGACTGAAAGAGACAAACCATAAACACTTGTACGCATACTTGAAACAACATGAGAAGCATGCCGCACAAGATCGGTTAATTATTGAAAAAATCACTCCAACTACCAATGATCAACTTGCTTTTGTCTCAAGCGTTCAACCCTATGCACAATCGTCACATGTTTAGTCTTATCAATATCCCCCATCATCAACACCTCTTCAGTCACCACATGTCCAATCTCTTCAGTTTCCCCAATTTGCTAAAAATTCCCACCTTGACTCTGGATACACCCAAACTGATGAAATACTTGACACGCTCACCAAACAAGTTACACTTCTTGCATAATCATTCAGAGTAAATCTCCCTCAGACAAATAACCAACTTCGAACCTCTTTTAACACCAGCAATCAAGCAACAGCTCAGGATGGTAGGATCGTGGTTTAGAATGTTTAAGGGCGACATAATCAGAATTAGAGAAACTTTGCTTGGGGAGCTGGTGCAATGGGAAATAGGGGAGCACAGAATAGAGCTGTGAATGCCAATGTGGGTCAAGGAAAACCGATCAAGTGTTATAACTGTAATGGGCTTGGACATATCGCACGGAATTGTACTCAGCCGAAGCGTCCACATAATTCTGATTTCTTCAAGGATAAGATGTTGCTGATGCAAGCTCAAGAGAATGATGCAGTACTGGATGAGGAAGAGTTGCTCTACTTTTGATGCAGATGTAGATGATCAACCAGTCAAAGACTTAACACAGAATGATGACAACATTTTCCAGGCAGATGAATGTGATGCTTTTGACTCAAATGTTGATGAT
>BQNB010151482.1:0-15894 GCA_026074375.1 Tanacetum coccineum | reverse complement strand
GAGTATGTCTTCAAGTAATATTCGACTTCCTTGACGATGTCTTTGACTTGAATACGTCTGACGTTGCTCTCTGTGGCTTCACACTCAGATAGTCCTTTAATCACCTCTAAGTCCCTTTACTCAGAGGTTCTTCCATAACCTCTGAGTCCCATTACTCAGAGGTTCTTCTATACACACTGATCCCACTCAGCGGGTTCCTTAATACTTAGCCTAATTTATGTTTAAATCTAGGCGTTGATTACTGGGCACTGAATCGGCCCAACAAAAGATTTATTAAACCGCCTTGCAATGGAAAAACTATTAAACCGCCTTGCACTAGCAAACTGTTAAACCACCTTGCACTAGCAAACTTGTTAAACCGCCTTGCAATGAACTTGCTAAACCACCTTGCAAAGAGGTTGTTAAACCGCCTTGTTAAACCTGCAAAGTTGTTAAACCTCCTTCCTGTATGACGAGACTCAAATTTTTCAAAACACAAAAAGACTCACTTTTGATTGTTTTTTCCCAAAATTTCTTGTACAACTAGTATTACAAAGCCTATAGGTACCTTAAAATGCAAACTTTATGTTTTTAAGCCAAAAAAATTTAAACCAAGATTTGTACTTTTTAAGACTATTTGAATACAAAAAATTAAACAAAAAGGATGTTTTTCTTGAATCTAAGCTTGTACACCTACATCCTAAAGATACTAGATCAGATTTACCAAGGTAAATGATCTTTTAGTATACACAAGAGCTTCAAAAAGAAAGAAAGAACAAGAAGAAAGAGTACGGCCTAAAGAAAAATGAACCAAAAACAAACACAATAACTAAACAAATCACTCCATGGCTCTTGATACCAATTGATGAATATCTAATAGCATACTTGATGAGGGAAAGAGAGGTATTTCTAGAGAGGGAGTGGTTGGATGAACACTTTAGAGAGAGAAAGTAAACATGAAAGAAAAATGCATTAAGTCTGTGAAATAATAAACAACCAACACCCTTTCCATAGCATGGAAAGGGTATATATATCCTAAGTTATGGCGTGTGGGCTTGGGGCTTCATGGGCTTTCCATGGGCCTTGGGCTAACTAGCCTACTTAAGTTCCAAAAATAAATAAACGAGTTATCTAATGATATCTATGGAAGTGACCGACACTTTCGTGTTCCTAACAAATCATTTGATACCCTCAACTCTGGCCCGGACCATAACATAACAAACGACCCTTTACCTATTGAACCAGGCCACGAACACAATGACAGGCCAATATAATTAAATAACCCCTTCCCTCCAAAACCAACACCCAAACACTCCATCTCAGCCAGAACACCAAAACTACACAACCCAGTATCATTAAGAAAAAAATTAATATTTTTACTAACATTACACTCCACCACACTAAAACCCCACAACCAAGCAGCCTCCTTAACATGTCTTGTACTTGATTTACATTTTCAGTAACAATTCCATACATCTGTTTAAAACCAAACACAACCAACTTCATATCATTATCTCGATTCTTAACAAACTCCAAAAAAACACCTATCATCCATACCATTATGCCATAGAATTCCAAAGACCGCAATATACCAAATAACCCAAATCATTTAACAAACTAACAACTAGCATCCTTATTCCTCTTTTCAACCCAAATCTTCCAAATATCAGCAACATCCAAAGATTGTTTAGAACCTCTAATCTTCAAGCTCGTCAGCCTTAGTCTAACATTCTTAACAATAATACTACAAAGCACTTTAACAGGCCTCTTTTTTTGTTGGAAAAATCTAAGATTTCTTGCCTACCAAATATAGTAAACCATAGACCCAATAACAAGTATTTGTAAAATGCTCTAAACGGATCTATTAACAGGTCTTTTAACAATATAAGACACTAACTGCACTAAGGTTATTTTCAACAATCATAGCTACTAACACCCCCATTTTTACATATAGCAGCGGAAGCTAATCTGGGGTATTATTTCATAGTACAATAGTTATAATCATAGAAAACAAATTGAAAAGAGACGTTTTTAAAAGATAAGTTATCATTTATTTATTCATCAGAGTTTTTACAAAAAGTGAGGTCTATCATCTAAAAACATACAGTTTGAATGATAAAGTTTAGCCATCTTTAAGTCTGTTGCCACTCCTTAATCGTGTTCAATGTAGTTGCTCAATTACATGAGGAAATAATCATGTTAAAAAGTTCAACACAAACTGTTGCGTATTAATTCATAGGTTTAGAAGTAAAGTTAGTTTGACTAAGTTCAATAGTGGGTTACGTTTGTTTAGTACAACCTATTGTTTGTTGATATTGCATGCATGTAATAATTATCATGGAATAAACAAATATTATTGCCCTTTTAAGCTCATGACACGAAGCCTTAGGTTAATCAATAACCATAATTTATAATTGCTCCCAATGGGGATATCTTTGCCATAATAACACGTAACGCTATTCTAAAATATGTGCTATTGGTTACTTACGTTATTAGGCCTATAAACGGGGAGTATAGTCCCAAATTAGATATATTCACAGCATCGCGCCATACAACCCTAGAGTAATTTACACGGTTCATGATAGTGGGGATTCTATCTTAATGGCAAAAGTAGGGACTTAGAGCAAAAATAGTATCCAGTATAGCTATAATCAGAAAATACTTGCGTTACTCATGGTTTATAGCATCGTATCCCCACCTTGCCTTGAGGTTCTTATGCAAATATTTATCTAAAAGATTGAATCGCGAGGCTTTGTACTCCACCTTACAATAGTAACCTGGTCTTAGGGAATTTTCTTGATTTTAATTGCTGCTATGGACAGAGTTTAAGAATTCTCCACTTTGAGGGTATAGATGAGATGTTGTGGGATGAAATGAAAGGTATCTGCGCTTTGGTTCGGACTTTTTCTTATAAGGTGGAAATAACACTTGGTGCTTAAGTTTTCTTGGTCTTCCTAAGGGCTTGTTAAATGTTCAAAGCTAGCTCTTAAGGTGATTAGGAGTGGCTAGGTTGGAGATGTATTAGAAAGCCTAGAACTTTGCCATGAAGTCGATTGGAAACGGCTGCTTTGCTTAGACACTCCCTAGGCCCTACGACCCGAAAAAAAGAGAACACAAGGTGGTTATGGTGAATGATTGCGAAGGTTTGATTGTCGTGTGTCGTACTCTTGTGCCTCGCCTCTGCGTATAACGGATTAGGTGCGGTTGTTTTTGTGCAGGAGGAGATTGTCAATGCTTGCGTGTGTTGGGCATGCGGATAACAATGGTTGACGCGGGAGTAATAGAGATAAGTAGGTGTATATGTTCTTTGTAGCACAGTGATGGTGCTTTGGTTGCCACGCTAGTCGTTATTTGGTGTAAAATGTGTCTCACCTAAAATGAGGAAAGATAGAAAATGGATAGTAGCGGACATTCGAGTTGTTTATTTTGTGGTTAGGATTTTAGGGTTTTTAAATTGTGGATTGGGGTGTAAGATTTTGAGTGGATAGATTAGGGTTTAGGTAATTAAGTGTTATGTGATCTAGGATTAGGGTTAGGATTTGTATACACACCATAAAGTCTTCTCATCTCTAACCCAACATACGACTGATTACCTTGAGAACTCCTCTTTGGACACTAGAGCCAACATATCCGTTTAGACCATCTGAAGCAAGGTGTGTCTGAAGTTAGTATACCCTACAATTTTTGGTTAAAATTGTCACCATAAAGGATTTGAGACGTCTTTACTAATAAGTATGTTTGCTTATGGATCGCCAGTTACTTATGCTATCCAGCAGATGTGTGAACTGATACCATTTGTTGAGTTTCTTGGTTTGCAACCTCTAAAACCCTTCTCAATTCCTTTTCAGATCTTTACTTTCATTTAAGTGTTGCTAATGAACCTTAATAACTTGTGACTGGGCCAGCATTACTTTTCTACCTGAGATCTTGAACGCTAGATGCTCTCGCAGAGAGCACTTTGTAAAGATTATTGTCTGGTGCTCTTAGTAAAGATCATTATAGGTTGCATTGGAGATAACGAGAAGGAGTGTGTGTATTGAGGATGTTTCTGATGTGTCACCAGTTGAAGTTGTGGCAGTTTAGTTGTGTGTAAGACTTGCAATGTGGATAATTCTGAGTGCTTGTATCGATGCGAATAGGAGTGTGTCATGGGGATGTGATAAAGTGATGAGACATCTAGTCATTCATAGTTAGAGTCTGTAATGAGATGTTGCCTTCTTAAGTGTTTTAGAAATTGACTGTCGCACTCTACAGGTTGTGATTGTATAGTTCTAGAAATCACTTGATCGGTTACTTTTATTATAAGATTCCATCATTAATCTTCAAAGTCTCCTAAAAGAATCAACTATTTAGTACTGTTCTAGTGTGCTTTCTAAGTATTGCTTCATTACCCAAATATTATAAGTGAAATAGATCTTGTCTTTCAAACATATGAAGTACTCCTTTTAGATAGGGTTGAATTGCCCTAAACCCAATTCCATTGACTCTATAGACAACACGGTACATCCCCCTCTGGTGTTTGAAACCTTTCCAACTAGATATAAATGATTTTGTCTCATTATTTACTATCTATTGGTACCTTCAAATGTAACAATTTTAGACATTTCTGTGTTCAACATCTTTATCTAACATCTGGTTGTTGGTCTTTTCCATCTTTCCTAGCAATTCATCGTTCTATATGACCACCTTTTCTCATCTTTTGTACCCTGCTCTGCTACTTCTTGATTGGCTAGTACCTTAGTTGAGACATCTTCCTTGAGAAATCTTCTATCTTCTTGTCAGGTCACTAGACTCCTTATTCATTTCATTAATTTTTTTCATCTTCACTCAGAACCCTATAGTAATGAAACTATATCAAACTCTTTACTTTTCATACAAAACTTTATTTTCATCACACATTGCTTTCTGAGTCTTCAATTCAGCTGCTTTGCCCTGTTCCCATCTATGTTTTCGCAAATAAGTATCATTTGATTTCATAAAACTGATTCTTTGTTGGAGGTTTTGTTTTAATAGCTTACAAATTCTTCTTGAGCAGATTTCTTCTTTAAGTAGCTATAGTATCAGGAAGGAATTTTGCTCTCTCTCTTCCACCTTTGCGCGTCTCTATGTTCACATCTTCTTTGCTTCTGTACTCTTTTTAGTAGAAGTGCTCTGGTCAGCTTCCAATTTTGCTTGAATAAAGTCATATTCATTAGAGAGTGCAGTTTAGTTGCTTCCATCACCTCACATTAGCCTTGTTCTCTTTCTTTAGCTTCTATTCCTCTTTGCTTCTTTTTTAGCCACCTCTTCACTCATGAGCAAACTGATCAAGACTTCTTTTTAGCTGCAGTAATTTCTTCAGATTCAGTATCAGTTTCCTCATCTTCTTCAATCCTCTTTTTATCCTTTATCGCATTTAGAATAAATTCTTGGGAAGAGCTTCAAATTATAATACTGATCTTGGTTGAAGTGGTCCTGGTCTCTTGCATTTTTATCATTTCTAATTTCTAACTCCTTTTTCTTTTTCATTTGAAAACTGTTTTAGCTTGGACTCATGTTTAAAAGACCTTCGAGCTCAATTGTTGTCATCTTCTCCAAGGTTGTGGAGGAGGTGTTGGAGTTGTTTGAGCTGCTGAAGAAGTACTTTCTTTGGTTCTGGCTCAACATGTTACTGTTCTTCAACTTGTTTGGTACTAATGTTTATGTTCTGGCTCACGATTTGGTACTAACTTCTTTTAAGAATGTCAGTTACTCCGCTCACTCTCTGCTAATAAGTAATCTGTTGCTGAGCAGTACTTTCTCCTTTTTCATCAACTTTATTAGTCTTCCCTTCATCTTGGGCAAAGAGTTGTAGTTATTGTGTCATCTTTGCGCATCCATGCGCCAAATCCTATGCCCAATTCAGTGTTTCTATAGGCTGTCTTGTAGGAGCGCACCTTTGGAAGATTTGACAGTTTTCCTTCCCTGTTTGGATACACTCCTCTTTTCGATGTTCTTCAAAGGACCTTTTCTTGGTTTTGGTTCTTTCTCCCTTAACAGTCCTAGCCAAGCTTTATGATGAAGAATGGAAACAAAAGGCATGCCTTGCTCTTTCAACTTCTTGACTTGTGCTTCAAATATTTGATTTTTGAGCTTGAGCTTGTGACCTGTGTAACAAAAATGAAAGATAGAGATCATAGACACTTTGGAGAAGTGTCAAGCCGCCCCTACTCCCTGAAATGATTTATCATGGATGACTGGACTTCCCAAGATTTCCACCAGAAACCCTTAAGAATAGGATAGGATTAGGTATAGTGGGTGAAGGTTCCAGGTGATGGGTTCAGTCTGAGGCTTTAACATGGCTTTTCATGGAGTGAGAGCAGGAGAGGGTGTAAGGTTGTGGTTTAAGAGGTCTTTCTGACCTTAACCCTATTCGGTTTGGTTGAATCACACATGTTAGGGAAAAGAGGCGTGACTTTCCCTGAATAAATGTTTTACCTTTTTGACCATAGAAAGAGAAAAACATTTATTAGACAAAGCATGGGAGAGAAAGTGTCTAAAGGGTACAGGCACATTCTTTAACTGTTTAGACATAAAAGATTGAGCTATAACATCTTGGTCTATCATGACAAACTTTTTCGTTGCATCCAAGTGTCTAAGCATACCATCAAACTTATAAAAATAAATTCTGATTAGAGGTCAAGGCAAATCGCTTGCAGTGGCAATATTAGTGGGAATCTGATCCCAAGAAGTACTTTTTTAACTTAGGCAGTGATTTAGGGTATGAAATAGAAATTTCCATTGGGGTGAAAATAGTGCTTTGTTAAATGTTAGGACAGTTAAAACCCCCTCATACCCCATGAGCTTAATAGCATAAAATATGGCCTGATTATTAAGAGAATCTATCCCATCAACATCATCAAAACAAAGATCACTTCGTATGGAATAGGGGTCTTCTTGTAGATATGCAACTTGAAAATACTTCCCTTCAAGTGGTGCATGTGGATGGTTAAATATTTAATCAATAAGCTTCCCCTAAAACCAATATGTTTACCATCTCTTAAATCTCAAACTCTGTAGGCTTTATGTAGTGATCACTGATGAAGAAAACTGAGTATAACGAATTTGATGAAGAAAAGAAGTAGAATTCCATAAACTCTGTGTTTATGTCTTGCATCTATCCATTTTATTTTGTGACTGTCAAATTATAAAATAAATCTATAAAATTTAAGATAGACACAACCTCTTGAACAAAAACCTCATCCTTTGTAATAAGACTACATACTTAGGATTAGCAATTTGTGACCATTGAGACACCATAGAAAAAATCCGCTACACTTTGCTAGATTTTGACAGTCTTCGTCATAACCCATTCGTAAGCCGAACAAGTTATCTAAAAGGTCAATGTCCTGCTATAACACTGACTTTAGATATGTAAGAACACGTATATATGAAACTCAATACAGCATCATAAATAAGTGATAATCAACTGTGTGTCTCGCGGTAATCACATCTTCAAATAAACTCTAAAATGATCCATAAAATAAATAAGAATAAATTGTTTGTCTAAAAACAGTTCCATCCGAGATCCAACACGTCTGTTGTCCAACATCGGACAAAGAGCTAGCAGCATTATCTCACAAAACCTGTTGTTGTTGTTTAGGTGCAGCACCAGTGTCTGATGCATCTTCATGGTTTGATGCTTCATCATCACTAAGATGTTGAGAGAACTCATCATTAGCAGGTTGAGACATTTGTAAAGATCTGAAAGTGAGTGTTTGTTTGTGGTTCAAGTGATTCTTCTTACTCAGAGTCCCTCTATTGGCTCTGATACCACTTGTAGGTCCTTGTGTTTGGATCTATATAGCCTTTGTAAGACAATAGCTAACTTGAATAAATCCAAATCAACTATGTGAGAGACACTGACTATGAATACCAAGTGTTAATGCGGAATCTTAACACAAGTATTAAGAAGAACACAATATAATACTAACTTTGCTATTGATTTCTATTAAGCTTCAATGCTACTATTTGTTATATGAAACTCTATGCCGTAGGGTTCCTTTTATACACCAAGGAAACCCTAAAAGGCTTTACAAAACGTGTGAAAGGATAATGCATATCCTTTCCTAAGATATCTCCTAAAATATCTCTAAGATAACTATTATCACTATTCTGTTACATAAACAGACTTAACTAAACACTACCAGTACTAACTATAGTACTGCCACTCTACCAGTACTAACTATAGTACTGCCAGACTTAACTTAGTACTGCCAGAACTAACCAAGTACTGCCAGACTTAACTGTTATACTACCAGTATTAAGTCTTTTACAATATATTTCCCAACATTTAGTGTAGTTATTTTCCATGGCATGACAATAGCTCAATAGAGGAACCTCGGTTACCAGAATCAAGCAGAACATCAAGTATGTTTTCCTTGATTCCGTTTAATTAAAAGTTCTTTTAAGTCGGTATAAAATCTTGCAAAATGCACATCCAAACACCCCCTCAATTCCATACTATATAAAGCAGGAATTGTTTATGCTTAAAGACCAAGCTTATTTCTTCGTATATGTGTGTGTGGTCAACCCAGCCCGGATCGACCTGTAAAAAAGAGATAAGCTTTAGCCCGAACCCGCTATTGCTTGTTTCAAGTCGAACCCATTTTAACCTGAATCGCCCATCTTGCCACCTGGTATATATGAATACATATAGTTGTATATGAGATTTCCGAATGATGAACTTTTTAGGAAGAGTCACTTAAACGTTGTATGAGAAATCCTGGATACTTTTTGTTTTAGGAAGGCACCTCATATATTCTCTTATTTGTGTATATATCTGTAGATTTAATTTTATGTGCATAATGTGATGACTTCAATTTCTCTTAATAGGCATTTGCACAATTATTGCAAGCTCCACATGATGATGCTGAATTGATAATACGTGAGCGATTTCCTGTCCCAAGATTGGTGGTTTGTGATCAACATGGTTCTTAGGTCAGAACTCCGTCATTATCTCATTTTCATGCAAAACTAACTATTAAAACATGCAAGTGTTGTATGCTTTGACCTGTGGTTTGACCAAATACATCATTTAATGTCAAACAGGCTACCTGGTCTATGGTGCCATGTTCTTCATTGTATCAGATATGTGGGTTCTTGGAGCATTATGCACATGGTCTTTTATGGAGTTTGTTTATGAGCTCTAAGTATACTGCATGTATCATGGGTGTTTGGATATGGAATGATACTTATAGTTTGGGTGGGAAATTTTGCTATTTTTTAGGCTTGTTCAGATTATAATAGTCTACATCAGATTATTAATCTGCTACTTTTACCTGGACTGTGGTGGCCTATTCATCACTGTATCAGGCTTAAGGTTTCTTACTCGAGGACTTGGCGCGTGTCGCAAAGATGAAGTCCCTCTTGGTTGTTTTGCACCATTTTGAAGATGGAGGTGGTCTGTATGATGTGGACTTGTCTACTTTGTGTCATAAGGATAGTTTCTTACTTCATCAAATTGTAAATGTTAATTCATGAAAATGTTTATTTTACTGCATCATAATACATTAAACAAATAACATAATGTAGTAACTATTATTCATAAGACAAGAACTAAACTGAGTATATTTTAGAAACACAGAGATACTAGTGTATTGATATTTGGTAATAAATACTTTACATTTCGAACCTAAAACACGTCTTGTAAGTACTTTATCTATACAGTACTTATTAAAGTTTTAATCGCTTTTAAGCTTTACGAGTACTTCCTCTAATCCCATCTCTTATCGCTCTTGTCGGCTTTACTGGTTGTTTGTTTTTCTTTGATGGTGGCAGTTTCAATGGACATGTCCTGGAATTATGGCCTTTTTTTCTCCTCATACACTACACGTTCTCCTCTTATCACTTTAGTGCATCACTATGTTATTCTACTGCATCATAAGGTATATTCTAGTGCATCATAATACACTAAACAAAATCACATAAAAGCAGTAAATTATTTAAAATGAACAGAAAGATATTGAGTATATTTTAGAAACACTTTATTAAAAAGTAGTTGCATCCAAGCATAAAAAGTAGTTGCATCAAAGCATAAAAGGTAGTTGTATCATCATAGTTTGTGTGAGATAACTCATTTTCAATATAGCGTTTATAGTTACAATACAACAATATTTTAATGCATCACTTTTATTTTCTTAGTGCATCATGCAGTAAAGTATATAATTTAATGTAGTAAAATTTACACTGTGATGCAATAAAATATACAATTTAATGCTGTAAAATTTGCATATGATGCAGTAAAATATATAATTTTAATTTAGTAAAATTTAAAATGTGATGTAGTAAAATATACAATTTAATGTAGTGAAATTTACAAAGTGATGCAGTAAAATATACAATTTAATGCAGTAAAATTTACACTGTGATGAAGTAAAATATACGATTTAATGTAGAAAAATTTACAATGTGATACGGTTAAATTTACACTGTGATGCAGTAATATAATTTAATGCAGTAAAATTTACAATTTGATGTAGTAAAATTTACATTGTGATGTAGTAAAATTTACAATCTGATGCAATAAAGAATACAATTTAATGTAGTAAAATTTACACTATAATGCAATAAAATATATACAATTTAATGCAGTAAAATTTGCACTATAATGCAGCAAAATATATAATTTTAATGAAGTAAAATTTACAATGTGATGCAGTAAAATTTACAATTTGATGCAGTAAAATTTACATAGTGATGCAGTAAAATATATAATTTAATGCAGTAAAATTACACTGTGATGTAGTAAAATAGACAATTTAATGCAAAAAATTTATAATTTGATGCCGTAAAATATAGAATTTAATTTAGTAAAATTTACATTGTGATGCAGTAAAATATACAATTTAATGCAGTAAAATTTATAATTTGATGCAGTAACATTTACACTGTGATGTATTAAATTTACAATCTGATGCAGTAAAGTATACAATTTAATGTAGTAAGATTTACACTGTGATACAATAAAATATATAATTTAATGCAGTAAAATTTACACTATGATACAGTAAAATAGATAATTTTAATGTAGTAAAATTTATAAAGTGATACAGTAAAATATACAATTTAATGTAGTGAAATTTACAATGTGATGCAGTAAAATATACAATTTAATGCAATAAAATTTACACTGTGATAAAGTAAAATATACAATTTAATGTAGTAAAATTTAGAATATGATGCAGTAAAATATATAATTTAATGCAGTAAAATTTACAATGTGATGCAGTAAAATATAGAAGTTAATGCAGTAAAATTTACATTGTGATGCAGTAAAATATACAATTTAATGCAGTAAAATTTATAATTTGATGCAATAAAATTTACATAGTGATGCAGTAAAATATACAATTTAATGCAGTAAAATTTACAATGTGATGCAGAAAAATATACAATTTAATGCAGTAAATTTTATATAGTGATGCATTAAAATATACAATTTAATGCAATAATATTTACAATGTAATGCAGTAAATATAGAAGTTAATGCAGTAAAATTTATACTGTGTTGAACTTAATTGAATGATCAATACCCTTTGTACTTTGCTTATCAACACTTTTAGTCTCAAATATTTTCAAAAAAAAATTTCTTAAAAAAATTTTCAGAATTTTTTTTTGAAAAACGGAAAAAAGTTTTCGGAAACAAATTATCGAACAAAAATTTCAAATCTTTTTTGGGAAAAGAAAATTTCAACTTTATATAGTATATAGGCTTAAATAGCTCAAAAATATCTATCAAACTTTGTTCAATTTATAAGCGTGCGGACCAAATGAATTTTTCGAATCAATGATCAATAAAGTAAGCTCGACCGAAAAATATTGACACATACACAATATTTATATAGCGAGATCTCCAAAAATATCTATCAAAATGAGAACATAAAACCACCCAATCGGTGACTAACATTCATTTTGAATCCAGTGACTTTATTACTTTTAAATAGTTATTTGTTATGTGCAGAAACTAAAAAATAGTAGCTAGTGAAGAAACCTGGTGCATCACAGTGTATAAACCGAGTGCATCATAATATCTATAACTAGTGCATTACAGTGTATAAGAATGTTTTGAATTATAACAATTGAATCAAACTATTAACAGTAGTATGCCTTAAATAGATAGTGATTTATAATCTAGTGCATCACAATATATAATCTACTGCATCACTATGTATATTCTAATGCATCACTATGTATATTCTACTGCATCACAATAAATTAAAAACAAAATAAGGCACATTGATTTAGCAGTCATAAAAAATCCAAGATTTCCAAAACCCATATACAAAACATAAAATAAAAGATATCCAATTAAGCTAGAAATTAAGTTGAAAAACGTATTTGCATTCTAGGTATAGGTTAAAAAATAGGTTGCTAATCTTGAAGTGTCTCAGTCTTTATAGACTAGTTAGTTCTTCACATTGAAGAACCGTATGTTTATTTGTTTTACTAGATTGCATTATCCTTGAAAAATACTCGATAAGTATGATAAAAAGAGAAATACTAAATTCACGTGAATAATACATGTTCCTGCTTGATAATTTTCAAACACAGTATAGAGAAAATAGAGGATTTTAGAAATATGAAGTGATTCTGAAGATATGTTGCAACTTTTCTTAATCATGATATAGAACTGTTGTTTTAACATAAAGCATAGACAAACAGCCTGACTTGTGTTTGGTCTCTACAGGTAATCAATTCGTAAGCTTGTTCATGTTCGTAAGCCTTTGATTACACTCGAATGACGGATTGCACATTGGTATAGCTGCACAGTCACACGAAGCGTGCGAAGACATATGAGGTAGGGCAAGACATCACAAAGCAGTTCCAAATCCTCAAATTTAGAGACTTCCAGCCAAGCTAGAGTTAGTGGAAGAAGAAAACCAAATGACTTTACTCCTGAATTTTGACCGTTTAAACAAAGATGATAAAGTGAGTTTGGCAAATGTTGCAACCCGCCAGTCTGAAATGGGTTTATTTAAGCATCCCATTGTTAGCTTACTCAAATTAGGAGGCCAAGATCCAGAAGGAAAGGAGAAGTCGAGACTTGGGCAAGCACATATATGCAGAGCTTCTAAAGAAGCGAGAATTTGAAAATGCTCATATGGAAATGACTTTAGATTCTTGCAATCATGGATCAAGTTCTACTTAATTTGGAGTGAAGATCATATAGAATATCCTGAAAATGGAGTGAAGATCAACCTAATATGTGAAATATTTCAAGTATCAATGAGAGATATTTGAAGTGTTGTCATTCGTAGAGGAATTTTAATTGATATTTCAAAACAATGTTGTAAATTAGAGTGGTTATTTCAAATGTATTGTTGTAATACTTTGGATTATTGGATGTTTAATATTAAGTATTATACCTCTTAATGAACATAATGTTTGTTTTGTATTAAGTAATTTTGATTACAGTCGATTCTAAATAATCATAGGTGCACTAGATTATATATAGTGGTTCACTAAATTGTTCAATATTATCACTAAAATTTTTAACTATGATGCACTAAATATCTAGAAGCATCAAGGTATAGCAACCGGTGGCATCATATGAATATATGCAAGTTCCATCCCAAAGCTGTAATTTGCATCACAATGTTTATAAAAACAACTACACCACAGAAAGTTTATAAAAATAATATTAAAAAATCTACTACACAGAGTCTTACCAACAAAAAATCACACTATATTTATTACTACATCACTATTTAGATTTACTGCAACACAATGTTAATTTATGCATCAATACTGATATAAACATATTTTTGCTACTCAATGTTATCAAACTGGTTAGGGGGTTGTTTCACGGGGGCGGATCAGCACGGATAGATTAAATTTCTCTTACGATCTTGGCGAGGCTGGTACCTCAAATTGCGACCAAAACGAACCTGCGAAAGGATATCCTAAACAAAGAGTAAAAAAAAAATAAAAGTATAAAGAGAAGGAACGCGGTGCACAAGACACCAGCTCCCGCCCCCGCGCCCGACTCGCTCCCTCCCCCCCACCCTACCCAACCCTGTCCCCAGCCAAAAAGCATCAACCCCCATGCACCGAACCCTTATAACAACTGATACAGAACCAATCAACATATTAAAACACACATAGAACCTCCACCTAGGCAACACAAGATGTAATACTTACCCAGTATTAACCTGTAACTAATTAAGACCCCACCAAATCAACAATCTAGAAGAAAAGAACATGAAGAGAAAATAAAAATCAATCAAACCTATTTATTCGAATAAGAAAATAGTTTTTGCAAATTTTGCATATCAAGAACACATAGCAAAACACACAATTTTCATCACTAGACCTTGTTTCAAACACAGAGCACAGACAAAAACCGATTAAGAGATGCAATCTGGAAACCACAATATTGTTCAAACTCCCAACCAAAAAGAAAAAACACACAATCTTCAATTCCAACCACGATCTACGAGCCACGAACCAACACCCATCCAATTAGTTTATAAGCTTGTACCTGTTAAAAGAAATACCAAACTCAATTACCTTCGCTGTTTATATATGCAGAATTGCAGATACATACTAAACAGTTTAACACTAAAGACATTAAAGATAAAGTTAATGTGTTACACTGATGTAGTGCCAATTCTTTGATGTGTTACACTCATTAAACTCTTAGTCATTAACAGAAAGGGTAGGCATGGCTTGTGGCAAATCTTTCATTTCTGAGATAATATGAATTAATAAAAATACATAAAAGCATAAATCATAAAAGATCAGTTATATCACCTGGTAAAATGTTAATACATACCAGTTTTAAACCTTTCAAGATCATCAAGCTTTTCCTTGATATCAAACGGAACAGATTTGGACCTTAGCCAGTTCCGGGAGATCAATGCCTCAACCAATGTGGGAGTTAGTGAGCTTCAGAAGGCATCAAGAACTCATAAAAGGTGATTCAAAGGCTATAGTCGAGGCGGGAATTGCCAAGATATCCCTTGTTATTGCTGCAATTATGGGAAACCTTGCTTCATTTTTTTCCACCAACCTATTTTATCAAAGTACATGTTAGTTGCAAAGTGGTTCAACGTAAACTGAACGTGTTGAATCCGTGTGACACAAAAGCTAAACAATACAAATGAAACTCGCTCTGGCAGTTGGGTAGACATGACACAAGGAGTGAAGTCCAAAATACTAGAGTCCCAAGAATGTTTAACCCTCGGTCAAGAATTCTCCTCTTTGAGATGAGCATTAGTAATGTTTATAGATAAAGGTTGACCCTCGCAACACACATGATTGGGTAATATGATTAATGTTGGTAGCCCACGAAGAACCGGGCCAGTGGTTCAAATGTCAATTATCTCCCATAGAAAACAGATGTCAACGAGTTAAACAATTTATTAGAGACAACAAGCATTGGCAAGTGTTGAAGGTCGGGATCATAATCGAGACTGTTACATGCAATGTGATGAGCATTATGTGTCCATTTCCACCATGTAATACTTATTCCTGTTATACAGTTCCCGATAAAGATACCTGCAAATTTTTTACAGCCCCGAGTCGCCATCATTTGATAATACCCTGTATACACAAGCGAAAAGAAGTAAAGATACAAAAGAAAGTGAGTAAATCATGCCATGCCCTTTCTTTTCAAACATCGCAGCTTTGCAAACTCAAAAGCAAGCTTTCTATAATCCTTCGAGACTTCTGAAACTTGGTAATATTTTAAGTGATACCCGGTGAAGAGTTTATTAAGGTGTTACCATGCCGAGCCCGAGTGAAAAGCAATAAAGGCATCTATTACATCCTGACCAGCAAGGTTCGTAAGAGGAATGTCCCCACCAGGGTGTATTTTGGCCCACTCTATAACATTGTATACTTTGCCCTGAATCGAGATCCATAGGTCGCTAGGATGTTATGCACGTCTTTCCA
>BQNB010151479.1:0-15895 GCA_026074375.1 Tanacetum coccineum | reverse complement strand
TAAACGTAATGAATAAGATTTAAAGTAGAATGACCGGAGTGGGTCGGAATACTAACCGGGAATTTACGGGGTGTGACAACTACCCTTTGTTTTAAGAGTGATGGCCACCTGTGACCAAGAAGGTGGAAGTGCTCTGAGAAACTTCATGTTACAATCTTCATTGTCTGGCTTTTTGAAACCTGTCATAGCCCTTATGCAGACCCTCTGATTCAGATACCCTAAATTCCGAAAACTCCTGCTTCAGCATAGATTTCCGCATTTTCTTGGACTCATCATTACCTCCAAACCTGGCTTTGACAGCTAACCAAATGTCCCTTGCATCATCCAGATGATGAAAGTCCGCCATGTGATCCTCAGGAAGAGACTGAAGCAATATTGTTCTTGCTTTTGTTTCTCTTTGAACATCAATGTTTTCCTCAACAGAAACAGAAGGAAGTATCATAATATTTCCTTTTGGATCTCTTCCTGTCTTTTTCATGCTATTTCCATTTATAACAATGTTCCACAAGTTGTGATCACTGTTCATTATCTAGTACTCCATCTTCATGGCCCACGTCTAATATTCATCCTTCTTTAAGTAAGGAAATTTTGCATTATTATTTGAGACAATGGTTGTGTGATATTGTTGGAATTGTTGTTGAGACTGTGTGTTTGGAGAGGTTTGAGAGTTTGGAGATTCAAATGCTAGTTCGGAGGTTGACACAGAGAACACAGGTTCAGATGTTGATGGGAAAGAGAATATTGATGGTGATGGCATAGAGAATGTTGATGAAGGAATTGGTGAAGTCATTGTGAAGTTTTATGAGTGAGAATAGTAAACTTTCTTTAACAGAGGCTCTCTAACCAGGCTCTGATACCACTTGTTGGTCCAGTCCTAGACAGATCTTTGAGCCCTTTAGGGTTGGTAGAATACTTATGTAATCACAAGCAAACTACAGGAGAGACTCTAACAATAAACTAAAGTTTATGTGGAATATAAACAATAGAGTTAAAGAAGAATAACTAAATAACAATAATCCTCTATGGATCTATATTACTATTAAGAAAAGTGTTTTCAAGATGTGTACAACCATTGGCCGAATGCTTCTTATATACTAGAGAAACCCTAATTCGCGTAGAGAATACGCGTAGAGAAGATATGCATTATCACTTCCTAATATATCTCATGCATATCCCTTATTCTCAACTAACTACTAAATATACGTACTAAATATACGGGTTGACTATTACTACTGACAGCATGAACTATGCTACCAGCAGGAACCCAATTGTACTAACAGCAGGAACGATATAATAACTCTACCAGCAGGAACTACATACCTGCCAGCAGGAACTATAAATGTTCTACCAGAAGGAATACTAACTATTACAAAATTAATAATTCCTAACATAAGAGATTTTATAAAGATAGTTGGTTAACAACAAAAGACAAAATAACGACTAGTTTTTTTTAAACTGCACACCTACGGATCCACCAAATACAAAGAAGGACCCACCACACCCAGATCCGTGGATCCAGGGGTTTTCAAAAAATGAGCAGATTTGGTTTTTCTATAAATACCACCTACTTGCAAGCTTTTTGAGTATCTCTTTTCACAACCATTCTCCCATATATTTTCATACATTTAGGGTTCATTATAATTAAGTTTTTACAATGTAAAAACACTATTAATCATGTCTTTAAAACCCCACTAACCCTTGATCATAATGCTTCTAACTTTTATTTGTTGCAAGCATATTTCTACATGATTATCATTCAAACAAGCTTAGAGATCTTGCCATCCTCATCCACCACTACCACATATATGAAGATCTATCACAACAAGCAAAGAGACTTATCATCTTCATCAATAACATCATGCTTAGTAATTTTGATGTTTAGATTATGCTTTTACATCCAGTTAACACTTATGCCTTGGATCATCATTATACACATTTGTGTATAATTCATTATACAACAAACTAGATGTTAGTTGGTTTATGTGTTTAGGCCATAAAACACAAGGTTTGTTATGTTGGGCCATAAAACATAACAGGTTTGGTTGTACCAGAAGAAGGACTCGGTATTTAGCTTTGTACCGAAAAAAGTGTAAGCAACGTTAGGTTGGTTCTACCTTGAAGTAGGATTCGGTATTTAGCTTAGTACCAGATAAAGTGTCAGCGACGTTGTATGGTTTTCTCCGCCTAAAAGGAGCTTGTTGATCTAGTAAAGTAACTCTTGAGTTGAGTATTCTGGGAGTGGAGTAGGACGAAGAGGAGCTTCATAGCCGAAACACTATAAATCATCATGTCCGGTTTGCGCTTTCGTTTACTTATCGCTTTACATTTATATTTGCTTTTATCATATATATATATATATATATATATATATATATATATATATATATATATATATATATATATATATATCTATGTGTGTGTGTGTGTGTGTGTGTGTGTGTGTGTGTGTGTGTGTGTGTGTGTGTGTGTGTGTGTGTGTTATGTGTTGTAGTAATATGCTTTGTTTTATGCTCTCTAGTATCTTTATTGTTGTAGAACTATTATGGACACCTTTCATATTACGTCACACTTGAACGGTTGTTTGATACACTTTTTAAGTTTTAAATGGAAACGTATTCACCCCCCTCTAATATTCCACATACTAATTTATTTATTTACAGATTCAGTTTTTACAAGCCTTTTCGGTGTCTTAACTTCTATTTCTTAATTTTCTTTTTGTTATCCTTATATCAAACCATGATCACTTACTTGATAACAAACATACACAAAAATAATGTAAGAAATAAAGGAGGAAGAAGATAAAGAAAATAAAGAGAAGAAAAGAGGGTGTTTGGATTGCTATGTGTAAACCAATTCTTACAAATGAACAACCAACCCTTCTTCATTGTGGAGAAGGGGTATTTATACTTCCACCATAAGGCTTATACGCCTATGGGCTTTCTACGGGCCTGGCTCGGGATTACTTGGCCTTTAGCTCGCAACATGTGCATAATTAGATTACATTATGTGAGCTTGTTACCCTATCTTAGCCTATTGCAACGTGAAATATATAAAGACCGAGTCTTCCTGACTGAGTGACCGAGTTTCCATGTTCGACTCAATATTTTGAGGCTAACAATCTCCCCCGAAGCGAGGTCTTTGAATCCTTGTACCTTGGGCTTCTTGAGATTGCTTTGTCGTTGAGTTCTTGAGTCTTGGTCTTGGTATTTATCTTTGTTGTAGGTTTGTTCCTTCATACTGTGTGATCTTTGATCTTGAGCTTTTGTCGTTATCTTTCAACTTTGTCTTTAGTTTCGAGATCTTTAAATATTTTCCCTGTTTGTCTTTGTCATCTTTGCCAACTTGCGATCTTATGTCTTGGTACCAACATGCTCATACTTTGCATCATGTAGAAATCTTGCTAACAATCTTCCTTGACAATCTTTTGGCTTGATAATCTTGATATCTTTAAGGAAGATTTTGAAAATCAGAGTTACGAAAGTCTTTGTCTTTAATTCTGGAGCTTTCTTGATTCTTGAATCTTGATGCTTATTGTATGTCTTTGTTGCTCGAGCATGAGCATGTGGTAATGAATCTGACTCAGCTGGAGTGAGGTTGCTACACCGTCGTCTAGATCTGCATTTAAAAGTTAGTATAAACAAATATGGACAAATATGGCTTTGTCATTCGTCGAAGTTCGATAGCGTTAACCTCTGGTTCCGTGAGGACCGTTTTACAGTATAAATACTGTACATGTGATCACGTAGATTCAAAAAGAATCTCCTTGACAGGGTTTCTAGCTTAAAGCGTAAGATCCTCTAACACAGATGTATTAGATTCACCATGCTTGCTTGTTCTCGTTATCGGAACGTCTCAAAGTAAACAACACGATAAAAGTGAATACGATAGTTAATATCTTTCTGATTGAGTCGTAAATTCATTTACTTGACCAAAATTGATATCCAGTTAACACAAGCTTGATCCATATAGAATCTCGCAAGTCACCTACCGCAGTGCTGTTTGATGTTGACATTAGAAGGATTTTCATTCGTCACTGTGAATACTAAAGAGTATCACTCTGAATGTTCTGGCATAATCACAAGGATAATGCGTAGGACTCTTGTTAACAGCTTGTAAACTTAATGGTGTTTAATCAAGTGTTTTTCATGAAATGTGTCCTAATGAGATTTATTTATTGATCTATTAGCTCTAGACTCGATTAGTGCGTTTTGGTTTTAGTTACCGGAGGCTGGAACAGACTTCCACCTTTTCAATATCAACTAACTCGGAGTGAGAAAGTCGATAGAAGTCGTGTGTATCTCCGTGACAAATAAGACAAGTATCATGAATAGAGTTGGGTCAATAGTACCTTTAGTGAAACCTTTCGACATCAGGAAATTTAAGAGTTCATCATACCAGGCTCTTGGAGCTTACTTTAATCCATATAGAGCTTTCCTTAGACGATAAACTTTTTCTAGATGATGAGGATCAACGAACCCATCTAGTTGTGCAACATAAACCTCTTCTTTTAGTGGACCAATAAGAAAAGCCGTTTTTATGTTCATCTGATATATTGGAAAGGATTTGTGTGCAGTGTAGGCAATGAAAATCCAAACAACTTCCAAGCGAGCGACTAGTGCAAAAGATTCTTTGAAATCAATACCCTCTTCCTGAGCATATCCCTTAGCTACAAGTCGTGCCTTATTGCGAATAACAATATTGTCTTCATCTTTCTTGTTTTTCCATAACCACTTAAATTTAATCCCTGTCTTTCCAAAGGGTTTGACAACAAGTTCCCAAACTTTGAGTCGGTCGAATTGATGAAGATCGTCCTGCATTGCCTCGATCCTTGCATGACTAGACATTGCTTCCTTAATGTTTGTCGGTTCAGCAGTACTGACGGTGAGCGCGAACATGCACATTTCAGGATTTGTAGACAGTTGTCTTCTTGTCTGCACTGGCTTGGATGAATTTCCATGAACTTGTTCTAACGGGTGATCTCTAGTCCATCGATAGTCGGATTGGTGACGTTGGTAGAATGTATGCATGTTTGATGTATCAACGTCGCGTGAGGATGACTCAGCAACTTCTTGTACCGGTGTACATAATAGGTTGATAAATTCATATGGTTCAAACTGTGCATCTTCTGCTTGATCAGTGTTGTTTTCCTCAGCGTGAATAGTTTTTGTTGGAGTGATCGGTTCTGTTGTAGGTTGAACATTCGCTGTAGGTTATGTGTCTTGATGTATAGAATTATCAGATAGAGAGGAACACTTTGGCACACCTTGATTTCCTATAGAAAAATATTCTTCGAACAAATGATTGAATAGAAAATCCAAATCTTGTTGTGACGAATTTGTATTGTCTACTGGAGGAGAAACATTTGGAACCAGCCCTGAACTTGAAGGTTCATTGTTGTGGTCGTGAATTTCGAGTTCTGTACTGTTATGAACATAAGTCTTTTGTAGTTGGGGCACGGGGCCAGAGTTATCATAATCTGACGCCTTATTTCATTAGGGTGCGAGGCCTGAAGTGTTATCTTCAGACGTCATCGACAATTCCATGATTTCATCAAAGTTGACATGAATGGATTCAACAATCAATATGGTCCTCTTGTTGTAGACTCTGTATCCCTTTGACGTTGTAGAATAACCCACAAAAATGCACGGATCCCCTTTCTCCTTCATCTTGTCGAGGTTTTCACTGTAACAATCCGTTATTTCATGTCATTTTACGACTTCAATCTTGCCATTATTTATTTTTTGGGTTTTACGCGTTTACTTTTAATTTTCATCGTTTAGTTAAATCGCGTAAATTAAAAATCAACAATCAACGTAAACGGACATTAAAAAAATAAAAGTTTACGTCAAGCAAGTGTTATATCGTTTTTACGAAAATAATAATTAATTTTTCATATTATATTTTTATACGTTACGTAAAATGATTACGTTTCGCACCTTGGAACCTTTTTGCATACAAGTAAACCATTCTACCTATCTATACTTAATCAAATACCCACAATTATACTCAATACCAAAATTTTTATAAACTTTCACCACACATACATATAGGGCTGGATCATACATAGAAAACATAAAGGAAAATAATATCTAAATTACTTCTAGAATCATACATGTGCTCAAATAACCATGCAAGCAACCTATCTTACACAAATGACCAACTTTCCTTACAACTCCATGCATTCTTACACAAAACCACTCCCCCTATGGGCTCTTACACACTAGTCATTCCAAGTAGAATACCATGGTTTTGTTAATGGTTTTGGCTAGATATTTTGGCTATATAAAGGCTCCTATTTGGAAGTATTCATACACTTATCATATCAACTAGCAAAAACACAAAATCATCTCCTTTCCTTACTTAGAAGCCACGACTCAAAATCATCACCCTAAATAATTCATGGTTTTTATTTTACAAAGGTTACAAGCATACAAGTGTGTTTAGGGTTATTATCTTAGGTGTATCAAGTGATTTTACAAGTAAAATCAAGGGTTTTGCAAGTAAAGAAATTAGGGTTTTCAAGGAAGAAAACTAGGGTTTATTTTGGAAGCAAGGGTTTAAACACAATAAGTTAGAGTTTTATAGGATTAGTGTGTTCATCATATTCATCATTCACTCAAGGTTTATAATCACAACTCATACCTTCATTTCAATTATTTTTATGCACATATATATATATATATATATTTGTTATATTGTTATATCACCACTAGTTATTTATTTTATAAAGTTATAAAATAAAATCAAGTTATACACAATCAAGTAAATATATGTTCATATGGTAAAATGATGTTACAAATATTGTAGATCCATGAAAAACACTTAACTTGACATATTACAAGTATTGGATAAATTATAAAACTAGTTATAATTTATTTCTTGTTATAAGTAGTTTACATGAAATCATGATTTATTTCTTTTATGTTCTTGATATTTACCTATGAAATGAAAGACTAAATAGAGGACTATAATGTAGAGGACTTTAATTATACACAAGATGGTGTATTGGACAAATTAGAGGACTTGTAATAATTATATCATGTTAGAATTTATAAAAACAAATTATATATATACATATATCCTAACAGTTTGTATAAACTATTCTCCCATGAATTTTTGTACAGTTTACACACATTTTATTATGATAGTACATTTCATGGCGATTCCATGCATATAAAGAACTTGAAAAACGAAGCTATAACGAAGAAGATATGATACAACTCCCTAGGCAGAGTACCTAACCGTTATAGTAGTAGTATAGGCAAGACTCGGTGGTTGTTATCGTTCTCTAGGGGAATAGGTTGGGAAGGCTTGATCGCGGTCTAACATAATTCTAGGGGCTGAGAGAATATTATTTTTGTGTTTTTATATTTTATAAAAAGTAGGTAAATCTATAGTTTGAGAGGTTGGTTTGATAAACTATTAACTAAATTAATTAATAACCTAATCTACCGGTGATAACTTTATGATAATTAAATGTATTTACTTAATCGTGCATTACTTATCAGATTGTTTCTCCTAATCTTTTTGCCTTGTCACACTTGTGATGTAATGTGTAAGTATTTCCTAAGTTATGAACGAATAACACGAATTTGTCGTCTATTAAATTAATACCGTTCAGGCAAAGCACAATAAGGTAGTAACGAAGATTAAAAATTACAATGCCCCAAAGATATAATAAATGCGTATAAAATACCTTAAGAGGGAACAACCATATAAGCGGGCAAGGTAATATGGAAGATAGTTACCCGATGGTAATCCTTTCTACGCACTCGCTTTCCCTAACGTAGTCAACAGCGAAACATACAAAAGCTGATTTTCTAAGTGCCTAATGCGCACATTCATTAACAATAATCAATAAAAAAATGATTTACAATCTTACTATTCATGCAATCATAAGTAATACAAAGGAGGGTTTTAGCCTCGCATGTTATAAAGGAAGTAAGAAGATAAATCAATCACACAACACATAGACATATTGAATGATTAATGATAAATAATCTTACTTGAATTAAAACATGGATCCAAGGTAGTACAATAGGGTTTTGAGGCCCTATAAACGACCTATGAAGCTGCTACAAGGACTCTGGTTCATCTCCATAAGTTATACAAAGTTATCCCAAAAGTTATACACTTAAAACCCTAAAAATGGTTTTGTATATATAGGCATATCGACGCGACGGCGTCGCTTGATGCTTCTGACGTTGTCGTCATGTAGATGGTTCTAGATCCACTTTAAGTCAGCTACGTTGTGACACCGTCACCAATATCCAGACACCGTCACCAGATAGATCATGACGGCGTCGCTTTATGCCTGCGACGCCGTCTCCACGCTCTGAGAATAATACTTCTTGGTGAATCTTGGTGCAAGTCCGTAATCTCGTCCGTTTCTTCTCCAAATGAGCCCAAGTCACGTGTATTTCCTCCAAATGCCAGCCAAGTGCTAAAAATACAAAAACAAACGATTAAGCACATAATCTGGGCATATTTGCATGACTTATGGGGTTAAATGACCCTGAAATAGTGTATAAGATGACACCTCATCAAATATTCCTACACTTGGGATTTGCTTGTCCTCAAGCAAATGAGCTTTTCTACCTAGACAATAGCAATATGAGGGTCATTTAACCTACTCTTCAAAGTATTTTATAACACAACCTTCTAGACCTCGTAATTAAAAGCAAGAAAACTATATACTAGCACCTCACATAAGTGTTTGGGATTCTCTCTTTCTCTCGGGTGTATAATAAATTATAACATAACGGGGAAACGTAAAATCAACACTCATTACCTGTCATAGTATATAAATTACCATAGGCTTGGTAAAGGATCAAACCTCCACCGCTAAGGCGCAAGTATTATTCATTACTATCTAAGAGGTCTTTTAAAGGGTTGTGGGGTGTAGGTGTAAGATATCATATAATGGAAACAGAAATGGATGGGATACATTTGGGTGTCTTTGGGTAAATTTGGAGTGGAAGGGTTAGCTAATTATTTATACGAATACACGCTGGTTTGGTTGTTAAGACAAAACTCAGACGAAGATATACAAACTCTACATCAATCTCTTTCTTTTTCTTTTCTATTTTTCTCTTTTTTTCCAAATAACATAATACGTCACATGGGGCTTATAGATGCACCCCTACACTTGAGCTTTTACATACTTTACAAGTAAACTATTCTATGACCCGAATTGAGATGGATCAACTTAACAAGGAGCTTATTGAGCTCTATTGGGGGTAATAAATTATTTCTTCCCCAATTCTTCATAAGATGAATACTACCATGAATCCCAATCGTCTCAAAACTGTATTTACAAGGATAAGGACTTAGCATCCGTGTACTCAATAATTAACTTGGGTTAAAACAACAATGTACTAAAATCGAGTACATACAAGGTAGGCAAAGGCGATTTGGGTGTAAAGATTGGTTTAAGGGTGACAATTCTCTTCATTAATAGTCTGGCTTAACCAAAAAATTATGAGAAACGTGAAAAAGGGTAGGCTTGGAGAGTTGTACTAGGGGTTTCCTGCACTAAAAGTGAGTGTATGGCAAGGGTGTGGGATAGTTACATGATTAATGTGACCATCATAACAATTACAGGTTTAAAACATAGGTTAATCCTAGTGCCTCTTATCTAGAAAATCCTAATACTTACTATGCGCTCTCGGAATGGATCACAAAAACAAGTTCTAGAATTTAATATACTATCGGTACACTTATATAACTTAATACTGATACCAATGTTCCGAAAAAGGTGACTAATGTGACAATCGAGCGTTGAGCAGGTTAGTCAAACCGTTAGTATTGATTTGAACATCACTGTGTGATCTGATAATTATGTGTTTATGTGATTCTATGTGAGTTGGTTATCAATCTGTGAGCGTGATCATCTCATTTTGATTGAATTTATGGTTAATATGAGTATTTCATTTTGGTCACATTATAGTGACAATAAAAAACGATAATATAATTTTATGTGTATATGTATTCTATGTGTACGTATTATGTATTTATGTATTTAAATAATAGAAATTCGTGAGAATAGGAAATTAAGTTTAGAAATTTAGTTAGATAGATTTTAGTAGTAATAAGTTAGGAAAAAAATATATTTAGAAATGAATTTGATTAATAACTAATTAAGCTAGTTTAAATTTGAAGGGTTTTGAAAATAAATAAAAAGTTTTATAAATATCAAAATTAAAGGGGTTTTGTGTAAATAATAAAAAAAATAATATAAAGGGGTGTTGGCCGATCGGTGGGAGAAGGAAAGGAAAAAAAAGAGTTTTAATAAAATACAAATTTGTTTTTGATAAGGATTAGAATTTAGGGTTTTCCTATATAAACCAAATCCCTTTTCCCATCTCCTTTTTATAAAATTAGTCGACCAAAGCAGAAGAAAAAAAAAGATTTTTTTTATCAAGATCAATTTAGTGATTTAGGGTTTCAAGAATCAAGAATTAAGTATTTTGTATGGATTGTGTATTTGTTAGGATTTATGTTAGTTATAGTTAGTACCGACAGTACAAAATGTAAGTACTGATCGATTAGTTAGTACCGTTAGAAGAAAATAGTTAGTACCATTTATGAGATATGTATGAGATATTCTAGGAAAAGATATGTGTTATCTGTTAGCGATTTGTAAGCTTGTGAGAGTTTATCCTTAGTCTATAAAAGGATCTCTCTTAGCATAGTTAGAGATGATCTCAAGAAATCTCATACAATATCATATCTAAAATAGTTAGTAATCTGTAATTGTTCAAAGCAGATTAATAGAAGTTGTTATTTAGTTATACATTGTTTTTCTTAGTACTTGTGTTAAGATTCCGCATTAACACATAGTATTCATAATCAGTGTTTCTATATAGTCAGTTGTATTTATACATCTTGGCTATCAACCTTAATAGGCTGCAGAGATCTATTCGTTTGGGGACTCACAAGTAAAAAGTTGCTTGCAGAGTTAGAACCTGAAGAGAAAGGTTGATGGAATTGAGAAGGGTTTGAGTGTTGGCTAACCACCACACAACAAATGGTCATTAGTTCACCATGCTTAACAGGCATAAGAACTGGCTAGTCCATAAGCAAACGGCTTGTGGTAAAGACTTCTCAAATCCGTTTATGGTTGACAATTTACCAAAAATTGTAAGGTTCTCAACTCACCTTGCTTCTGTGGTGAAGAGTTGGCTAGTCCATGATCAAACAGTTCATGGTAAAGACTAATCAAATCTGTTGATAGCTGATAGTTTGCTAAAAACTATATGGTTTATCAATGCACCATGTTATGGCAATGAAGCATTGGCTAGTCCAAATGCAAACGGTATTTGGTAAAGACAAATCAATTCCGTTGATGGTTGACAGTTTACCAAAAACTATATGGTAATTAACTCACCATGTTTTTAAATGAAGAGTTAACTATCCCAGAGCAAACGGCTACTGGTAAAGGAACATCAAATCCGTTAATGGCTGGTAGTTTGCCAAAAACTACAAAGCCAACTTAGTTGGATTGTTGCTGAAAAGATGTTGCTGTGTAGCTGAGAAGACAAAGTTGCTGCTGAAGAAGGATAGAGTTTAAAAAGATCAAGAAATGATATGAGTGTTTGGATACATCCTCTAAGAGATTAAAGAAGTTGAAGAAACATGAAGTTAAACAAGTTCAACATTCATGTTTAAGGGAGGATTGTTAAGATTTATGTTTTAGTAAGTTAGTACCGACAGTACAAATAGTTAGTACTGTTAGTTATAGTTAGTACCGACAGTACAAAATGTAAGTACTGCTCGATTAGTTAGTACCGTTAGTAGATAATAGTTAGTACCGTTTATGAGATATGTATGAGATATTCTAGGAAAAGATATGTGTTATCTGTTAGCGATTTGTAAGCTTGTGAGAGTTTATCCTTAGTCTATAAAAGGATTTCTCTTAGCATAGTTAGAGACGACCTCAAGAAATCTCATACAATATCATATCTAAAATAGTTAGTAATCTGTAATTGTTCAAAGCAGGTTAATAGAAGTTGTTATTTAGTTATACATTGTTTTTCTTAGTACTTGTGTTAAGATTCCGCATTAACACATAGTATTCATAATCAGTGTTTCTATATAGCCAGTTGTATTTATACATCTTGGCTATCAACCTTAATATGCTGCAGAGATCTATTCGTTTGGGGACTCACATTAAGGTATGTTTTTAAACTCTAGTTGTTTAGTTTTCTTTAAAACATGTAACAATTATTATGTTGGATCATTAGGGTTTTAAAACTTTTGTAATTAAGAAGGTATTAATCATGCTAGGGTGTGTAAGGTTTGATTAGGATCATATTGGTGTAAATGGTTAGGGTTAAATCGCGTTAATTTATGATTTAGGGTTTGACAAATTTTAAGGCTGTGTTCAACTGATGGTATCTTAATGATAAAAAAGTTTTTCCTTATGAATCTTATGTCCATTGATAATTTCAGAGAGTCTAGTTTTCAAAAAGTCCGGCCACGATTTAATTTGAGGTCAGGAAGTTTGTCTAATGATTTTCGTAAGAAAAGTTATCAAAGCAGTAAATTCGGGCCAAATCTGATTTCGGGGAGTAAAACCCCTACTTAAAATTCAAATTAGGGTTAGCCAAAAATCAGAGATCATATTTTAGGTGTCTATAAACTCCAGTTCGAAGGGCCAGCATTAAACATTTTCTAAGTTTTTTTAAGGATGTCAAACTTTTTGGTGTGCGTTCAGGTATGAATCTGAGTACTTTGTAAAGATGAATTTTTATAAAATAGTTCCACTTAATATTATTTTTTATAAAAAATCACAGTAGCTCATAACTCATTGGGGAGCTAGGGGATGTAAGGAGAATCATCAATTAGCTATTTTGGTATTTTATTTGTGGTCATAAAGTGACTACAAAATTCAGCCAGAAACTGTGAAAGTGGAAGTTAATGGTTAAGGTTATAAAGGGTATGATAATGATGTGGGAGATGTAATTAAAGGATAATAAACTTAATGTAAGGATTAGAAGTCCATATATGGTTGTTACATTTGCTTGGGCATTTAGCCTAACCGAGTGTAACTTGTATTTTTGTTATGTTAGATTTTGTGCAAGATTCTGTCAAGTATCTGAGCAATCAGGTAAGTTTCGTAGTCCCATTTTACTACGTTTTCTTAGGATGGAAATGATGCAAAATGTGTTTTGAAACGTTTAATTGCTGTGAATATGTGGTTTAATTGACGCATGGACTTTTATGTAGCTATTATATGTTATGTGCTAAATGTTATGCGTTGTTGGAGCGGGGGTAACGTTCCTACCCATTATTGGTTTCGCCCACTTTGTGGGTAGGTTGTTTTCGCCTACTTCGTGTGGGTATGATATTGTGTGGATACGGTACCAAGAGTCTTTGGATCGGGGATAACATTTCTATCCATGACTATATGACAAACTTTGTGGTTTCGATCGGGGGACACGTTCCATCCCAATGGTGATTGTTTAGACGAATGAATGTTAACATGTATAATAGTCAGCTTAATTGTCCTGCCATGTTTTGTTTTTATTAATCACAATAATTGATTTAAATCTTGAATTGGTGTCGTAAACCTATGACTCCCACTAACCATCGTGTTGACGTTTTAAGCATCATTTTCAGGTGAGCATTATGAAGGTGTTGAAGTTAATAAAAGTGGCTAGAGAGACCATTAGGCTGGCATTGGAAGTTCTCATTTGATTTCGTTTCATAATTGTTTGCATGAATTCTTGAATGCTATTGGTTTTTAATAGGTTTGAAAGACATTGTCTTTGTATTGATGAGACCCCTTTTCATTAATACAAGATGTTGTTCCTTTGTTTTCGGTATTGTCATGACACATCGTATCGTTTATATTTAGTTATGCATGTAGTGATTCTTTATTGTTGACACCATTGTGTTGTGATGATATCTATGAAGTTACGCCTCGTGTTTCCGCCTTGGCGGGGTGTGACAGATTGGTATCAGAGTCATTGGTTATAGAGAAGTAGGTGGTTTGGCCTAGACTATAACCTAGGAGTCCTACATATAGTTGCATTTTAGGGCTTAAGTGTATATGTACATATCTACTATATTTTCTCGCTACTTAAAAAGCTTTAATTTTTGCTATTTTTCATTACTGCTATATAATATAATATATATATACTTTTCATTATGGGGATCTAATAGTATATACCCTTCTTTATGTTATTTTAGTCATGTCTCCTCTAGCTCATGCGTCTCGTGCTAAGTTTCATTAGGGAATCGCCTTCGCAACTGGACTCAAGCGTTATACTGATCCAGTGACGAAGCTTAGGATGAAGCATACGAACTGTAGAGTCCGAATACCGAAAGGTCTGTACCCACGCCGAATAGAATCGAAGTTGACTAAGAAACAAGTAGGAGGAGAATGGATCATAGAGAGGGAGACGACGATGATTTCAAAAGATGGTACAATCTCTAAATTCCCCGAGTACCACTCATTTGAAGAAGAAGAACCAACTAAGCAACCTAGACTATTAAATAAGTATGGATTTGTTGATCACCCAGAACTCCAAAGGAATGAATTTGCTCCGCATCGACTGCCCCATGGAAAAGGCAACATGAATGGTTGGTTGAATGAGGATGAGGATGAACCTCTAGAGTATAAAGCATCCAATAAGGAGGTAGAATCAGATCTTGAGTCCACCGCAAGAAGTAAGCCTAAGCGTAAGAAGTTAAAGAAGACAACTAAAGCTGTTCTCGACCACACGTGCCGCAACTGTCCGTATTGTTCTAAGTGATTGATATGTTTTAGGTTGTTTTATTTTTCCTTTCGACGTTTGGAGCCATGTTAGGAATGTTATTTTCAACTCTTCAATTTTGAGTATTTTAATAAAAGTGATTATAAGGTTATTCCTTTGTGCGATTTATTCTCATTTTGAGTAGGTGCTATGTGGTGTGTTTCTTTCATGAAGTGTCGTCATAGGAGGGAGTACAACTGTGAAAGGGGGCATCTATAATTATGGTGGCCAACATAATTATATATGCGCCACAACACATGTGGACTTGCATGTATGATTACATGGATTAATGTTGATGCGTTGTATGTATGTATATGGTTATGGTAGAGTATGATAAGATTATGGGATTGGAGATCATTATTATATCGTCTAATGTATATAAATTTTATCTCATATAGAAATGGCTCCATCCTGTCGAAGCAGCCCTAGCAACAATAATGACGAAAACCCCGACATTGCTGCTATCATCGTGCAACAATTACAAAACATCCTTCCCCAGATCGTCACTCAAGTGACTGCTAATGTGAACAATGTGAATGGAGGAAATGGAAATGGTGGGAACAATAGATGTTCCTATAAGACTTTCACTACTTGTAACCCTAAGGAATTTGATAAAAAAAGGGTGGTGCAATAGCGCTCACCCGTTAGATAGAAAAGATGGAGTCGGTGTTTGACAACAGTGGTTGTACTGCGAACCAAAGAGTGAAGTATGCTGCTAGCTGTTTTGTAAATAAAGCTTTGACTTGGTGGAACACACAAGTCCAAGCGAGAGGTCGTGAAGCTGCAATTGGTATGAGTTGGAATGATTTTAGGGCGTTGCTTTTGGAGAAGTTCTATCCAAGCAACGAGATGGAGAAACTGGAATCTGAGTTTTGGAATCATAAGATGGTAGGAGCCAATCATACCAGCTATACAGATCGGTTTCATGAATTGGCCAAGTTGGTCCCGCATCTAGTTACTCCTGAGTCATCCCGCATCAAGAGGTACATAGCCGGGTTAGCTCTTGAGATTCGGGGAATGCTCCGAGCAACCCAACCAACCACAATTCAGAGTGCAATCCTTAGAGCTGGGATACTTACTGATGAGGCAGTCAACAGTGGTACATTGACAAAGGGTAATGAGAAAAGGAAGGG
>BQNB010151478.1:0-11675 GCA_026074375.1 Tanacetum coccineum | reverse complement strand
GCCGCTATAGATATGAGAATCCTAATAGCTCTAATGTCAGCGACGGGTGAGAACATTTCTTCATAATCAACCCCGTAGAGTTGAGTATAACCCTTTGCTACAATATGAGATTTATAGGTGTGTACAATACCATCCATGTCAGTCTTTTTCTTAAAAATCTACTTACTCCCAACAATCTTACAGCTAGGAGGAAGATCGACCAAGACCCATACCATATTGTCCATCATGGATTGTATTTTCGCATTCATAACATCGATCCATTTATTAGATTCTGAATCTAACATTGCAGCTTTATAGCTAGTGGGTTCATTAAGATCCCCTAGACTATGTTCCTCTGCCTCTACATTTAGACATAAGCAATTTGGAACTCGACGTGTCCTTTCGGACCTACGAATCGGAATCTCTTCCTCTTGGGGTGGTTCAAAACCTTCAACTTCCATAGGAATTTCACTAGTGATTTCAGAAGGTGATGTATTGGTATGTGCTTAATTACACATACCATTTTCCATTAAAAACGGACTTAAATGACTAAAAACATACAAAAAATACACTATATTTGTATGTTTTGCATTTGTATTGTGCAGGAAACGAATATTCAAGAAAATGACAAAAACAAAGTTAATTGGGTAATCCTATAAAGACCACACTTTAACAGATCTTTGCTGGAGTATTGTCAGGCGTAATCCCATTCACAACGCCTCACATCCCCAAAACCCCCTTTTAAGTAAGACAGATGAACTTTCCATACCATAATTCATATGGAGTCTTATCAACCTTTTTGGTTGGAACCATATTGAGAATGCGTGTTGCAGTCTCTAGAGCATAATCTCAAAAGGATAACGGCAGAGTTGTAAGATTCATCATAGATCGAACCATGTCTAACAAAGTATGATTCCTTCTTTCAGGACACCCATTATGTTGTGGTGTGTAAGGAGGAGTAAGCAGTTGGATAAATTCTAACAAGCTTAAGATAATCTTATAAAATCTTGGCTTATGTAATTCCACCTCGATCTGAACGAAAGAGCCTTGATTGTCTTCCAGCGTTGAATTTTCCACTTCATTTTAAATACACTTGAATGTATCAAAGACCTCATGTTTATGTTTAAGAAGATAAACATAACCATAACGACTATAATCATCCGTGAATGTAATGAAGTAGCTAGCACCTTGTCTTGACACATGTCTAAGTGGACCACACACATCAGTATGTATAATTCCAAAAAGATCAGTTGTCCTTTCGGGACGATGTGGAAACGATTTCCTAGTCATCTTGCCGGATAAACAAGATACGCATTGATCAAATGACTCATCATCTGTTGATTTTAAAACCCTTCATGTTGCAGCTTTTCAATACGTTTCTTACTTATATGAGCAAGATGGTAGTGCCATAGATAAGTGGAGTCCAAATTATGTTTGGCTCTTTTAGTGCTAACATTAAAATAAAAATTAAACAATTGGTACAAGATATATAGCATAACAATTTTCATAAACACCATAACTGGGAATAGCAATTAAAATAATGAACATTAATTCTTAGAAACTGAAAATTCCAAAATCCGTAAAAACACGCAAGACAAAACCATTATCTACCAAACAGTGGAACTGAAACAACACCACAAAGTATAGAAGGTGCATAATTACAATTGTCTAGAAGAAAACAACAAGGCCGATTAGGCAAACCAAGTCAAAAACTTCAAAGCTTCTACTTGGTTTCAGCTTTCTTACACCTCCCAAAGACCATTTTTGGTGTTACAAATATAAGTACCACAACTAGTAGTCATACACCCAGACTTTAGTAGGGAAAGAAAAAATTCTATTATAAAGACATCTGAAGAACTGGCCGTCCAACTTGCTTCTTTCTTCTTAATCAAAAATCAGCGAAGGTAAGCGACAATTCCCTCTAACAATGACCCACCTCTTTGCAATGGTGGCATGTGTTCATCCTTAGTTGGGTGCTCTATAGCAGAAGCAAATGGTTTGTTTTAGAGCTTAGGGATATAAAAGTTTTTTAACTTTATCCCTTGCCATTAGCTTTACCCTTACCCTATAGATTTTATGCGATTTCTATATTATTACTTGGATTATTACCACCTTTAAATCGTCATTCTTGTGGTGTTTCAGCCTTTTTAGGTAAACCCTTTTCATACTCAATGAGCATAGCATGTAGTTCACCAATTGTCTTCCCCATGTTATGCTTATTGTAGTGAGGTCATTCAAGATTAAACCAACACTAAGCTCTTGTGGGAGCACATAACCAAGACATTCCAGTTCCACATAATTCTTCATCTAATGACATATGGGCCAACTGGTTTTCCCTCATCCTGTTTGCAAGCATGGAAAGTTTGGATCAGGTCAAACCACTCCACTCCAGCTTGTTTCTCAAACATGGATTTAAGCTCCTGAAGCATTTCATAACGTGAGGAATTTTCGAATTGTCTTTTAAAGTTCAGGAGTCATACTTCCGAGCATAAGACAAGCCACCTTATTATGAATCATATACCGCATTCCACTGCGCAAGTACTCAGAATCGGTAGGTGAAGCAAGAGAAATAGGCTGTTCAATGACAAACAATTTCCTTTCAACTCTCAAGACCATCTTAAGTTGACAAAACCAGTCATTGAAATTGTTTCCAGAAATTTCAAACATCGACCTGAAAGCCGAATGGTTTATGTTTTAGACAGGTAGTGCCATTTACAAAACATAGCAAAGTTTCAAGAATTAGAAATTTTTCGATAAACTCATTGAAGAAAATTAACAACCCAAGTTTAATCAAGATAAGCAAATTAATTTTCCTTACATGGCAAGATCCTACTGACGCACCACCACCACATCAGTTGATCAGCTAGTGATGGTGTACGTCAAAATGTAATTGACTGGACCTAAAATTGCCACCTTGTACAATTCCTAGAAACATATGGGACTTACTTTATTACAATAATATTCTAGTAAGCATGTTTCATCCCATCTATGCCTCGATTTAAGGTCTCACCAATAAACCGATTAAGTCGTCCAATCAAAAACTGTGATTGTGTAACACTAACGTCTCACGAAAAAGTGTACAATCACCTTGGGATTACGATCTACATACGTCTCACGCATAGTAAAAAGCATCTACAAGTGTTTTTACGAACCGGATGGCAATAACTTATTTAAAAAGGGTATAATATTTATCGTGACAAATATGTATGAAGAAGCATGCATACATCTTCGTATCATAGATTTTAATAAAAAAACTTTACTCAATTAAGTTATTTATTACGGTATCACATATTTTCAATACATCTAATGTATAAATAGTGTTACATTTTTAAAATTGACGATTCAACGTGTTTCCAAATATAAAAAATTATGATTTTTTTTTTAATTGACAAGGTATGAACATGTCATGTTTCAGGTAACTCCAAATCGAACGCACAAAGAAGCATAGAAATCAGTTCGCGCGAAGCAATTAAAACCCTGAATTCATTAGGAATGTTACCACTCCACTTTAAACTTCTCTTAAAAGTTTGTTCTATGGGATTGAGCACAACTTCCCATGAGTCCCATACGACCAGTTTATTAACCATTCAAAATAAAACTTTAATTTAGAAACACAATATGAACTATAAATAGTTTCCTAATAAATCTGATTTCATAATAATTAGTCATGTTTATGTTTATTTTCGAAAAACCCTTTTATTTTCTCATAGGTCTAATACTTAAAATAAAACAATATAAACATAAAAACTAATTCACATAACAATTTATTCAAATAATAACACTTAACAATTAAGTCATGCAAATATTTATAAGGAATCATTAAATATCTCATAATTAAAACTGTATGTAATCCATAAACGCACCTTACGTCCCATAAAAACTGACCAATCCATCGATATAATTGATTGCGTTTATACAAATACATACCACATAGCACATAAATTAACTTTTAGGCCCCATTAAGACATGCCAAGGTCTTCCCTAGCTTTTAAAGTCGTGGATCGATAACCACATAAATTTAGTGTTCTATGTTTAAGTCTTGATCATCATATTTGCATAATAATTTTAACAGTTAACATAATTAATATCATATATCACTCCATGATAAATTGCATGTATTTACCATGGATACCGAATTAACAATTACTTATAACATAAAATCGGATCAATTAACAAATTAAACACATCAAGTTTTATTTATAAAATTGCATACAACCTAGAATTCGTCTAATTAATTTTATAACCAATAAAGAATTGGATCTTGATGCATAAAACGCCCAAAGGGCTTTAAAAATTAATCAAGAACCCTAATTTGATTGTCCAATTTTATTCTTGCAATTACAAATTCATATATGATGGCTCATGATGCCACTGTTGGAATTTTAGATCTAATTAACAGTTAAACATATCACGAGTACGCAGCAGAAAGATCAAACGCGTATAGAACTTATAATTAACAAGGGATTGAAGATATATACCTTTAGAAAGGAATGTTAGACTGCTTATAGCAATAAACATAACATCGTCTTCAATATATGCGTGTTTATAATACCACACAAACCACCAAGATCTAAAACAAGATCTCTCTAAGCTTCCACACACAATACGTTCTTAGCAAACAATGTGTATGCTAGTACTAATAGTGTTTAACCAAACGATCTCTTTGTCTTTGAATCAATCAACATATGAAGCACCTCTTGAGATTAAATCACAAAACAAAAACCCTAAAGGGTTGTTTGTTTGATTGCACGCCAAAGAGGAGGAAAAACTGAAACCTTTTTGTGGGTTTGGGGCCGGTCAAACACCAAGAGAGACAAGGGAGAGGTTTAGGGTTTTTGGTTTCAAGTACATCTTTACAAAACACCCCAAGACCTCCTTTTATAGCCCTTTCAATCTTGGTGAGAAAGAAAGCAATCTCCTTCCATATGGAAGGAGATATTCGGCCGGTTAGGAAAGAGGGGACAAACCAAATCTTTTCCTTTTCCTGATTTTGCATATTAGTCCTTTAACTATTAACGACTAATATTTATTCTTGTTAAACTTTTAACGATCGTTCGTTAAAACACTAATTAATATATTACATTAATATATTAAATACATTGTTCTACATATTAATGTGTGCGTCCCCTTAGGCTTGAATAATTTTTGGACATACATAATTTATATTTGTTCATATTCCAACACCTTTATTCATCATTTTCCTGCTACCAAGTTGTTGCCCAAAAATACCTCCCAACAGTGTTCCAACTCCATTAAAAAGTGCAGCACCTGCAGTTGTAACAAAAAGAATGTTTCAGGCTCGGGTTCGTGAGGGAATTGCATTTTTAACCTGAACTCAAAATACAACAATGTTTATTTAATGCACCTGGTTTAGAGATGTTAGTGCAAATATTATGATATTTAATCTATACGATCTTTTTATGTTTTGGGATGTAACAAACACGTGGACTTGTACGATACGAAACAAAAGTGCCAACTTCGTAATCACAAATCATCAATGAATCCATGCATCAACATCTCTCGACGTCTCAAGTTTGCATCAAGACGGACATTGGTTTACACCCGACGTAAATCACATAAGGTATGCACAAACAAGCATTAAACTAGTAGGATGATCAAAAATAAGTTTTTGTCTTAAACTTTACAATTTGTATAAATTAAACAAAAAAATTCTTTCAAAAAAACTTTAATTAGACAAATTATTATTGAATTATAAAATTTTTATGTGTTAATAAATTCAAAACTTCAAAATCTGATTCTTTTCCCCCCAAAACATGTCAACCTTTTACCAGACAAGTTTGTCACCACAAAAAGACAAAAACAGGAGCGTCTGTCGGGGCGGTCCCTTAAATAGGCCGGCGGCCCCCTTAATTATCTGGCGGCCCCCTAATATATCTGGGACCGGCCGTATCCTGACAGGCTGTTTTTCAGCTCCTAATAAATAAATAGGTCACCTCCAACAATTTTCATAACCCTTTTGAACGATTATCCTTTCAGTTCTTTCTCTCTCTAGATCTCCCTAAATCCTCTCTAAATCTTTGATCATTCGAACTTGGTTAATCTAGGTTTAAATTTGATCGAAATCTTCTATCCTTTCCCCCTTTCCTCAAAGTTTGCAAGAGAAGAACATCGGTCATCTTCAAACTCCGAAGTTATGTAGTCTAGTTAGTTCATTTGTAACATTTGTTACATATAGATCGAGTTCATGTCTTCCAATCTTTAGTAGTGTGTAGATCCAAATGATGTATATATTTGGACGGGTTGATTGTGGGTTGGTTAGTATTATTAAGGCCTTACAAATACATTTGGTGAAGTGGTAGATGGTTTTCTAGCATAAGATTAAGACTCTACATCTAGCATGGTGTCGAAAAATAATGTAGTGATGCGTTTTATGTGTTTAGGCCATAAAACACAAGTTCGATATTGTAGTGGCATAAAAACATAACGGGTTTTGGTGTACCCAAGAACTCGAATCTAGCTAGTGTTAGAAAATAAGATGTAAGCATAGTATAAGGTTTTCTCTCCGCCGAAAGGGAGCTTGTTGATTAGTGAAGTAACTCTCGAGTTGGATACTCGGGGAGTAGAGTAGGGCGAAGAGAAGCTTCATGACCGAACCACTATAAATCACCGTGTCGGTTTGCATTTTCATTTTACCTTTCTCTTTACTTTATTTCTTTACATTTACAACTTAACTTTTATACTTAGCATTGTGCTTATGGATTGTGTTGAATGTTGTGTATAGTTTGTTAGTTAAGATTGTAGACTACTTTGTAGTTAATATTGTGGTTGAGTTTGTATTATTAAGATTATATGCTAGTTGTTGTAAAACCTATTATCGACACTTCTCATATTACGTCTAACTTGATTGGTGATTTGATACAAAAGATTTAAAGTTTTTAAATGGAAACGTATTCACCCCCCTCTACGGTTTCCATAATTGGTATCAGAGCCACGTCTCTATTTTTCAAACTAATAGTTTTTTTTTTTAAAATAGAGGGTGGTTAAAACGATCCTGTTAATCAAATTACCCTAAGGGGGATTCAATATGAAAAGTGTTTTGATTCTTGATTCGTACTATTTTGTTGTTAAATAAAACCTCGTATACAATCTTGAATGAAAATATTCTCAAAAATCTTAGAAGTGTTAAGATACGTCTTTGTAAGCCCTATGAGTAAAATGATGTCTAAAACATGTGTTTTATGTGTTGGAACAACTCCCTGAAGTTCTACGTCCCTACATTAAGTTACCAAGTGATTTTATATGAAAAAAGTATTTTTGGGTCACTAGTGGCGGTCCCATAAATCTCTGGGCGGCCCCCTAATATATCTGGGGGCTGTCACCATTAAGGGGGCCGCCTGTCGTTTTACAACGAATTATTTTGAACAAAACTTTTTTTGAAAAATCCATATAAAAATAACCGGTAAGTTCTGTAGAAGTCCGTGCCACCAGCATTTCGCAATAGAAATGATTCAACTTTGTTAAAAATACTTCCAAGTCTTCATTCTAAACTTAAATAAGTCAGAAATCCAAAATACCACATAGTGGTCAAAACTTTGAGTTCCGTTTATTAACGTAAAACTTGATTTACAATTTTCCTTTGAGTCGAGGCATTTCTATTGAAAAATTTTGAAAAATAGTGTATTTGTCCTTTCAAAGTGTTGATCTTAATTAATTTTTGAAATGGGGAGGAACTATTTTATTTTCAAATCAAATCAAGCTAAGTATACATCGTTATATCTAATACACAAAACAACGACGAATATCCTTTATGAGTATGCTAGATGATTATGTGATTGTTTACTTATGTTTTAAACTTGGTTAATAGATATTAACAAGTAATCATTACTATTTGTAATTGAGCTAATTATATATCTAAAGACATGTGCCATGTATGTTATTTGTATGTTGCTAGTTTTTATCGGATTATGCCTAATAGGAATTACACTGGATTTCTTGCGTTAAGTTGCAAAATTCTTTATGCATTGCGTATAGGCATAGATCGCTATATCTACAAGTGTTACGTAAACATCTCGTAGATCATTTTGAGTGTAGTAAACCCATTTAGAAATGAAACTCAAGATAGTTTGTCAAGGGTGTGGAAAAATAATGTCATAAGATCATATATTTAAACCCGTCACTAAAATATTTCCAACAAATCAACTCTCTTACAACAAGATTTCTAAATATTTTTATCATCTTGCGGTGTTTGACCTTGGGTTGGTTAAACAAAATAAAAGATTGTATTAATACATTGGTAATTAAGTAAAAGAAAATGTATATATAAACTTTGCTTGTGCTGCAATGTTATAACACACACCACACATAATATATTACTTTTTATTAAAAATATAGTGTTTTACAAAGATGTGTGTTGTCTTAAAAATGGTTAAAAAAATTTATTCATATACTAATAAAATGTGCCAAAAACTATGCATACTATACATAACAACAAATAGTTTTTCGCACAAAAAAAATATATGACAATCTTGAATTAAAAAATTAACTTGTCGTTATTCATCAACCTCACTATACAACTAGTCTTAGGATTAGTGAACACACAAGAAAAATCTTATCTGTGCTTCTTTTTAAAAGAGTGTTCTTGAGGTCAAGAAAGATTATCATATATATATCAACTCATTATTCAAACTATGATTGATGTTATTATCGAATCTAATTGACAAGTTTTCGAGTATGGACAAGAAATCGGATTCTTATTTGTCTAGCTTTAAGACTATATCAAAATATAACGAGAGATATTATCTTAAACCTACATACTCAATCACACTCGATTGATATGAAAATAACGGCATCCTTTTTCTAAGACAAAAGAAAAAGGCATCGGATCATAACTCACACTTGTGTAAATGATGTCATATTGAGTTTACTTGTCCAATAGTTGTGTTCCAAATATTTGGCATATATATGCATAAAATACAGAATGAAGTAGGATTGACGACTTGAATGTTTTATCCAAAATTATTGGTAAGTAATTTACCTTGCGATTCAATTGGTAAAGTCTTCATCTCCGAAGCCAAACATGAGCAAATGCCCAACATAAGTAATCTTTGCTCAAACAATTCAAAAGCACAACTCAAAACTAAAACTCTCTTCTTTTCAAAACTTTCTCTTACTTTACCAAATAAGCATAATATTTCTTCTTCACCAAATGAGAACCCTTTAACCATCTAAGGTTAGGACTAGGAATAATTAAACATATTCCACAAACCATTATTGTGCTTTCTTTCAAAATGTGATCGTAATAGGATTTCGAATATAAAGATGATTATTAATTCAAACGATAAACAATCTCATCATTCAATCAAAATACAAAATTTGGAATTGAACAGGAAATAGAGATTAGTATTATCTGATCACTAAAATATCAATCAAATGACCATAGATATTTTCTGAGTCTACATGTTTAACCATCATTGGTATACCAGAAATACACGAAGTCCAGCTTGAAGAGACAACAAGATTAGTCATCAAATTGCAACTCACACTTGCAATGAAGATGTCTCATTGAGTCTAAAGTGTTCAAATGTTTGTGTTATTAGCTATGGTCAAATTATACATGCTAAACTTAACACACTCTGAGTAGGATTGACGACTTATAAATTTCCATCAGGAAACTCATAAGTACTCCAACTTGATGAGCAAGACTTGGATGTCATTTTCGAAAACTCAAATTGAGAACTCTTATAACTTATATAAGCTTCTCCTAATAACCTAATGTCAACACCATCTCCCAAATAATAAGAAAATGATCCTTGTCCAAATTTGGCATCTCCACGGATCGATGGATCCTTCGTCTTAGAGTTATCTTTGGTTTTGGTAAATCCGCCCTAAGGCATTAGATTTAAAACAACTTCCTCTTGTGAATCACTTGCTTAAAAGTCTAATATACATGTAACTAACCTTTAGTAAATCATCATTATCTATACAAAAAAACTTTCACAAGATCTATTAAGGTAAATAACCTTAATTGATTTCTACTCATAAAAACACAATGCAAAGGAGCTTCTTTTGAACCTCTCATCAAAGAGCATTTAACATTGTCACTCTTAAGCATACTCCTAGATTCTTAATGACTCATTCTCTCTTATACCTACAATAACTTGCTTGATCTCTCATTTAACCTTAGAATTCCACATATCTTAATTAGGATTATGCGAACCATAATTAAAGCATGTTAGTTGAGTCATGTTAAGCCCTTTATGAAAAGATAATACAAATTTTATATTTGCTACACTTCATTAGGAAAATATAGGAATTTTATTTTGTCTAATATGAGAATGACTAACTAGAGAATCTATTGCACTAGAAATTCAATTTGACCTAACGGTTGAATTGCTTCCAAGAGTGAAGTTGAGTTCGTGGTATAACCCGTAAAAATGGTCGTGTTTAGCCTAAATTAGAGCACCTACTAGAGATAGTCCTCATATTCATTCCTCTAATTTTGATAATAAATGGCTTCTTCTTAAATATGCCAAATTGATATCTACATCGATAGACTTTGTATTTCATTAGGAGTTCACACTAAGCAACTAGAAATTAGATTTCTCTTTGGTCAATCTAGACTACATGCATTTCACATATGCGCATTGAAGTTTTAAGATGATAACGTGCTCCCACGTAATGCAATTATATGCTTTCCGTGTTTAACTTAATGCTCAACGTTTAATATGTCCCTTAGCTATTGAATGCATGTTTATTGTAAAAGCGTTTGCCTTTTTCTAGCAATTTAGATAAAATATCTCTTATTATCTAAATAACACATGCTCCTAAGTGCTAAATGCTAACATGTTTTACATGATGATTGCATTTAAAATTATCACGTTTTGTATGCGTCATTTTACATGACTTACGTGTTAATTGTGCACCTACACTATGTTAGCTTAATGTATGACAATTAATATTTATGTCATATAGTCTTACACATTAATCTTGTTGATTATTGTGTTGATGTATGCTTAGATAAACTTGCATGCTTATATCTATATATATTATGCATCTAGGTGTATATATATATATATATATATATATATATATATATATATTCTCACACTAAAATATTGTTTTTTATGTCCGTGTCACAAATCTAAAAAGTCCAAAAAGTTATAAAACGGTTTTATATCTCTTAGAGTCTTCACTCACACATTCCCTTAATCATCATCTTGCTTTCTTCCGAATGATCCACTCTTTTATCTAGTAAAGGTTAGATACAAATCTAACGCTCCTCCAAGTAGGTTTGACAACTTAAATATTTCATCCGAAATATTCAAGTATCTTTAACTTGCGATCGCAAACGTTAAAGGTCATATCCGAAAATGCCTATTTAAGCCTTTTAACAACATAAGTTAAAACGCTCTCCTTTTCTCTTCGACGAAACATTTTTTTTCTATTCGACGAAAACATTACTTCTCTTCGACAAAACATTCTTTCTCTTCGACGAAACATTTTTCTCTTCGACGAAAACATTCTTTCTGTTTGACGAAACATTCTTTTTTTCGACGAAAACATTCTTTCTCTTTGACGAAATATTCTTTCTCTTCGACGAAAACACTCTTTTTCTTTCGATCACACCTCTTCCTTCTCACTCAACCACGCCTCTTCGACCATAGAGATGGCTAATCTCTTTCCTCCACTATTTTCGCTACCACCTTTAAGACAACCGTATACCTCGTCGTGTGATT
>BQNB010151477.1:0-13485 GCA_026074375.1 Tanacetum coccineum | reverse complement strand
TATCTTTTAAATGGATGTCAAAACGGCTTTTCTCAATGGTTGTTTGAAAGAAGAAGTCCATGTTTGCCAACCTAAAGGGTTTATTGATCCAGAATTTCTAGATCACGTCTACAGGTAGAAAAAAGCTCTATACGGTCTTAAGCAAGCACCTTGTGTGTGGTATGACAAATTGTCTTCTTTTCTAATTGAACATGGGTTCACTATTTTTCAAAACGCTTTACAAACTTAATGAAAAATAATTTTGAAATGTCGATGATGGGTGAACTAAAGTTTTTTCTTAGACTTCAAGTTCATCAATCTCCCCGTGGCATATTCATAAGTCAGTCACAATATGCAATTGAATTGTTAAATAAATATGGTCTAGATGAATGTGTCTCCATGAGTACACCTATGGCAACTAAGAGGCTGTATGCTGATTTACAAGGCACTCCTACTGATCAAATGACTTATCGTCATATGATAGGAGGGCTTATGTACCTAACAGCCAGTCGACCAGACATTTCTTTTGCTACTTTTGTATGTGCTCGTTATCAAGCACGTCTTACGGTCAAACACCTCAAAGAGGTAAAACAGATCTTTTGGTACCTGAGACAGTCCTATAACATGGGCCTATGGTATACGAAGGATTCTGGATTTGAACTAATTGCCTATTCAGATGCGGACCATGCAGGATGTAAAGATGATTGTAAAAGCACATTAGGAGGATTGCAATTTCTAGGTGGAAAGCTCGTGAGTTGGAGTTTAAAGAAAACATGATTGTAATACGATGTCTATGCTGAGGCTGAATATGTGTCCTTGTCTGCATTGCTGCCTGATAAGTATTTTGGATGCGTACTCAACTCCTGTCTATGGTTATAAGTACTAATAGATTCTGATGTAATGTGATTCCAAGAGTGACATTGCTATATCATGCAATCCGGTCCAAACATTTTAAGGTCTAAAGACATTGACATCAGATATCATTTGATTAAAGAACATATTGAGAAGGGTTCTGTGGGAATTTACTTTGTGGACAGAATACCATCTTGCGGATCTAGTTACTAGGCGCTTCTAAAGAACCTCTTTGAGTATCTAGTCATCGCATTGGCATGAGAGTATGATTCCACTCAGTTGCGAAAGCTTGACAATTTATCTTCTTGAAAAGTTTCATACTTCCAAAAACATGGGAAATAATTTTTCAAAAACAAAAGAAATATTATAAAAAAAAATTCATAATACCATATAGATTCGACTTACTTTTTTTATAAAAAAAACATAATTTCACAAGTTCAACACTGATTAGATTCATGATTCCATGTTTTTATACAAAAACTTTCAATTGAAAATACGGCATCATGGATCTCTAAGGGGTAGTTCTTTAAATTTTCCTTCACATACATCATTTTGAATAAAATTAAAAAACATGATCTCTCACAAGACTGAATTTGAAAACCGTTATAGTTTCAAGGGGGAGTTTTTATTTAAAAATCTTCATTTTAGGACTAAATACTTTACATGATTTTATTTCAAGGGGGGTTTTTGAAAAAAATTCATTATTCAAGGGGGAGTTTGTGAAAATTGAAAAACAAATCAAATGATAATAACAGGGCTAAATGTGTCAATTTTTTCTAAAAAAATCGTTCTTTTGGTGGCTATAAATGGGGGCATAATTTTCGATCATAAATTTCTATAAGTACCGTATCTATTTACGAGTTTGAGTAGAAAGCCGTAAAGAAATCATTTTGGTTCATTACATGATTGGATCTATTTTTCTTCCTCATCGTAATGGGCGTGAGCTGTTATAAATTGATAATTGATAGTTTTATGTATTATCGAGTTTAAATCGGTAATATGGAAGATTACCGAGTTTATGGTGTCATCGAGTTTTGTCATAGTTACACATAAGGATGATAATATGCATAGTTAAGTGAAACTACGTTGCATGAATAGCCTAGCCATGATTAACCATTCGTTTTAAATTGAAATTTCGGATGTGTATGTTGTTTACTGAGTTTGATTTTATCGAGTTTAATTAATTGATTCATGGTGGTAATTCTAAAATTGAATAATATAATACAATGGATTGGAGTTTGGTTTTTAATATGTAAAAGAATCATTGTTTGTGAAAACTCTGTAAATAGTCTAAAAAGTCAAACTCAGTAACTACCTAAAAGTCAAAATTCAGTGAAAGTTTGTTTTTGGAAATGTAAAGGTGTTTTGAGAAAGAAATAATGTTGTTGATTCATGCTTATGATGTTTAATGCTTCAATGTCTGTGGAATAAAAAGATTAGTTTCTCATGTGTGGTGAATAATTTCAAAAAAGAAATCAAGTTTTTATGTATTCTAAGCTAATCGGGTATAATATTTATCGCTATTGTTTTAAGGACTAGTCATGTCGGGTTTAGGCGTTTTTTTTACAATGAACAAAATGAGGAGTGAGTGACTTAGTGTCCATTCAATTATTGAATTAGATATGTTTGTCTTCATTGTTTAAGATTCATGAAAAAAAGTAAAAGCAAAAGTTTTTATAACTTGAATCTGTTAATCCAAATCTCAAATTGTTTAAGTGGACTAAATCATGTCCGGCTTTGGCCGTTTTCTGCAATGAACAGAATGAGAAGTGAATGACTTAGTGTTCATTCAGTTGTGGGTTTGAGATTACCTGATTCTATGTTATCATTATAAAGAAAGTTTTTGTCAAAAGATTTTTGGAAAAAGTTCTCAAAATCTGTTATTGTGTAAAAATGATACTCTTTCACAAAACCAATTAAAATGTTGAATATTTTTCTTTTTTAATTTTTCATAAAAGAGTCTTGATTAAAATTAAAAGAGAAATCTTCATCATTCTTGAAAGAGTATCATGTCACAAAGAATTTCTGGTGAGGATATTCTAAAAACAGAAACAAAGAGCTAAATCTATACGCGAAAAAGCAAATCAAAAGTGTGTTTGAAAAAGAGTCGCCAAAACACAAAAAATGGTAAATCAAATGAATTTAAAGCGCATAGGTATGTGCTAGAAAAAGCAATGAACGAGCCACATGCGGAAGAATCTAATCAAAAATATGTTCAAAATGATTTGCACAAATCATATAAAACAGACTAGAGTGAATAAGTCAAAAAGTCAATTTAATTTATTTGTTTTCTAACATTCATTGTATTCATTCAGTAAATCATCATTGGCACATAACTAACTGCAGTGATGTTTCATCCAGATGAACTGTGCCCTCCAAACAAAAGATATGATCTTATGGATTGGCTTAACATGAAAGTTGATCCGAGCATGTGTTACTATGCCCACGCAATGCCAAAATTCTGACGGAATATGCTTCAAGAGTCATCCAATTACGAATTCAGCATTGCAGCTTCTTTATCCGTACCATGGATTTTATGGCCACAGTTATGGCATACTTTTGAAGGCAAGATGGATCATCAGTATAGGATTCAAGTTTATGCTGAACAAGAAAGAACATACTCTTACACTGGCATGACTTTCAAAACTATCTTCATCTTCACAAGCGTCTGACAATCAATATATTGCTTTCGTGCCACCAACAGTTATTTTCTGACATGCGTTCATTCTATAAAACACGTATCGGATTTATAATGCGAGCTAAAGACATTCAATCAAGTTTCAAGACTACTGGTCTTCTGCAGGCCCATGGCAACGTTTATGCAAGATATCCCCAAATGCTGACAACACGGGTCACTGGATGGGATCAACCGCCATTGCAGTTTAGAAATGAGTGTATTGGCTTTGTCTATAATTTCATGTGGACTTATGCAAGATGTTTTAATTATGGGAAGGACTTTACTATTCGCTTCATCATCCAACATCTTCGATTCCATATCCAAGATTTACAAAGATCATTGTCAGTCATTACATGACTATCTTTCCTGACATATCAAGACTTGTCGAGACAAGTATTCACAACTTGCAAGATGATGATATCATCGAAGATTATTTTTTAATTTACGGAAGTCAAACGACCAAAGTTGGAATGCAGATACCAGACTTGGATGATCACTGAAGAAATGAAGCACACGGAGCATTATTGGATGTATGCGGATGTGTGTTTGGGATAGGATGTTCCTCTGACTCTATCACAGCCGACTGAGTCTACCCAAGGAACACATAGGACACCTAGCGCCCCTAGGTCACCTAACCCTAATAAGGAAGCAGCAGAGTCAAGTGCTCCAAGACGATCAACTGTGATTCGTCTTCGTATCCCTGAAAGGAGATCTACACGTCTTACACCACTAGCTCTAGTGCCAAATGTTGACAAAGCAGATGAAATGATTTAACAAGATACATTACAAGTTAGTCTTGCTGAGCATAAAAGTCACGAGGAGTACAAAGCAAGAGAAAATGTGGCACTGGTTGATGAGCACTTGGCATCTGAAGAAATTGAAAAGATGGTGGATGGACACGAGAATGTTGTTGATGATAGTTCAATCCCTAGGAATGATGACTCAAATATTCCAGGCACTGGGATAGAGCCCAGGAGTAATAAGGAAAGTCCAGAGGCAGAGATTACTAAAGATAAGGAGGTGGAGATTACTAAAGATAAGGAGGTGGAGATTACTAAAGATAAGGAGGTGGAGATTACTAAGGAGACTCTAGTGGTGGATATTACTAACATGGTTATACCAGTGAATGTAAATGATGAAGATGAAGAAATAACTGATGAGGTGTATGAATTAAAGATAAGGGAGAAAGGGTAGATTGTAGAGGAGACTAGGAATTCACCAATCCCCACACCAATTAGATCTCTTAGGATTTATACTAATCTCGTATCTTTGGATACCGATAACTCCAAGAATTGATGGATACTCATACTACATCATCATCAAGTTCACCTCACACAAAGTTATCTAAAACGAATCAACTTCTATCATTGTTCAAGACAAAACCTACTCGCTTCAACCGCTACAAGAGCTTCTTTCAAGAGTTACAGGGACATTATGGTTACTTGTTTGCACATCTACAGGCGAGGTTCATGCCAAGGAAGTCATTCAATACACTTGCTGATAATCTTCATGATGTAATGGTTGAGACATTACCCATTATGGTAGATAAACACATTAAGGAGCAAGTTATGAAGCAAGTTCCTAAACATTTTCGAAATCAAGTTCCAGTGTATGTTGCGGAAGGGTTGATTCTGGAGAGGAAAAATGCTAAAGAAGAGATGGAAAGATTGATTGCTAAAGCTATTCTGCAGGAAGGTGGAAATATTTAGGCTCAAATTTTGAAACAAATTGAGAATGCAATTGTCAATGTCATTCCTTCTCAAGTTGATGCATCCATATGAAGTTATATGTCTGGACATATTCTTCATGTTCATCCGGCTCAATCACAAACATCCTCTGTTCCAGATCAACAATATCAACTGTACCTTGCTATGAAAGCTGATCCTCAATTGCAACAACAAGACATAGCAATATGGTTGGCTCTCCAGATGAAGTTTGAAAGAAATACGGTACCACAAACTGCATGTAGAACTCCTGCCGTTCGCCCAAGAGATCAGGACGATCCTCATGATGATGCTCATCCTGAGGGGGAGAATAGTGCAAAGCGGCAGAAGACATCGGAGTATGAAGCTTATGTGTCTGGAGAGTCATCGTCTGGACAAGTTTTTCAAGAGGAACAAGCTCCATCAACTTCAGGTAATCAAGAGCAAGATGATGATTTTGATTTTTGGACTGACTCTTATGCTTCAGATGATGATGAAATACCAACGAAGCAAGTATCACAAGACATTATGGAAGAAGTATCGCTGACCATTGATGAAGCTAAGCTGAGAAAGATGGCTGATGAGATGTTGAGACAGAGATGTACTTCAGGAGATGAGCATCAGTATCACATTGATCAGATGAAGAATTTCTTGAAGAGTGACATTGTCTGGGAGAGTAGAAAAGAAATTCTTGTCTCTCCACATCCACGAAAGACCACACCATTAGTTCATAGCTGTCAAAAAGATCCTGAAGCTCCAGCGTTATCTCTGATTAATCAAGACCTTTTGTATTTGAAGAAAGGAAATTCTGGACCCGAGAAGATAGTCTTGTCACTTCACAAGTTTCCTGCGGTTATTTTTAATGATGATGATATTGAAGAACGAACTTCCAGATGGGTGAATAAGTGTGTTCGAAAGTTTAATCCTTATGCTCGCTATGGTGTTGAACATTGGAAGAATCCTCATGCGAAGATTTTCTACATAAGGAAACAGAAAGAGCCTGGAAAACCAAAGGAAGAGGTTTATTCGAACTCAAAGATTATTCAAGTTGTCAAGACATACTGGGAATTGGGTCATGAACACAAGTTTATCACAGAGATTGTCGCAAGAAGAGCTAATAAGTACCTAGTGTCAATAACTAAGCCAGACTACAAGAATCTCAATAAGAATGATATTGAGGACATATACTTGTTCATTATGAATGGAAAGGTACCGGATTATGCAGATACAAGATTGCTATGGTCTTTATCAGTATTCATTAGAAGTACAGTGAAATGGGAAAGAGTGCATGACTTCCAACTTGGAATTGAAAGCTATCAACAGAAGGTTAATCTCACTGTACCAACAATGACTTTCCCGGGAATTGAAAATCATGAAATGTTCTCTATCATCTATGAGCCTATGCATGGAATTATTGACAAGAATAGCAAGAAAGATAAACGGGTGATAAGACCTTCAGAGATCCATAAGTTTTGTGAGCAACGTTAAATAGAGTGTTAGAAGGTCTGAAGAGTTATAATAATGATATCAAGTATGGGTATGTACAAAAAGATCTCACTAAAGATGAAGCAGAGTACTTGAAGTTGTTTGAAGAAGAGATTGAAGAAAGATTGAAGCATCGTAGATAGATGAGAAGGTGGGAGATATTCGTGAATGGAAGACCACTTGGACCACGAAGAGAACGCCCTGAATAATCGACCCTTAGGGGGAGATTGTTAGGATCATTAAAAGTGTCGATTATGTGATTTTATGTTATTTAGTCATTAGTCTTTATTTTGTTAATGTCAAAGTAGTTTGTAATAAGGTGTATTATGCTAAAAGAATGAAATAGCATAATTACCAAAGTCTAGGGATTAGAAGCGATAAGTTAGGAAAATAAAGGAAGGGAAGCCTCCTTCCCTCATTTATAAATACCCCTCTAATCTTCATTAGAGGGTGATGGCTTGTAACTAACTCTTCCATTTTCCCTCCATTTTAATATCATTTGAAATTTGACTACTTGCTATCCTCTACTATTCTCTCTATGCATTCATGATCGATATGTTTCATTCAAGATAAACGAGACCTATCATTGATCTTAAAAAGTAGAGATGAAATGTACATGATCACATTGGAAACTTGATATATGTTATATATTATATTTGTTTTTGTTTGGAGTCGTAAAGATGTGTTTAATGACATAATGGTGGTTATTACTGTAGATAATGGTTCTTCATCTTCTTCAATTATGTTTCAATCCAAAAATGTTATCAGCACTTTAGCTTGTATTGATTAGAAAGTTTCAAAATGACTGGACGTAAGGCAAATGGTCTGAAATCTTGAATTAGTGAGCAAAGTTCGACTCGACAAAGTCGATGACAACAAAATGTCGACATACTAATATGCCTTATAAGTTGTTAGAACCTGGTCGATGGTTTAGAATGTTTTAGTCTCTCAAAAACTTGACCCTGCCACTTTAATATCTTTTCACGAGTAGATTTCACCTTCTCTAGTTCTTTGTTAGAGAAATTAGGTAGGGAATTAAGCACTATCTTTTAGCAATAATGAGGTTTTGGAGCCCGCGCTTCACCGCGAGAGCATTTTACTTTGTCGTTGTATTTTACAGAACTCCATGTTACATTTTCAGATATGTCTATCTAAAACAGATAGGAAGTAGGATACACGTCCACAAAGAAAGATGGGGCACATAAGAGATTTAGTACTGTAATATTCTTCCTTGAAAAAATGATATTTAAGGATTACAAAACATGTTCAAATATGGGTTTAACAATGTCTCATGGGGTTGTATACATAACAAATATTTGCATCATTAGCTTAATCGGTGTTCTTATGCTTCCAAAGCACAACCTAACCATGTACATTATGAGCGTTCAGCGTCTTCTCCATTTTTATCGCCTGCTCACATAAAGCAAAACCAAATTTATCAAAATAATTCACAGAAAAAATCAACTTTTAAATCTCTATAAAAAGTAAATCTTATTGCCTTTTTTCTGAGTTTATTAGCAAAATATGTTTCATGCCGTAGATCATCTGAATTTTTTTTGATCCCATATGTGCAGTCACCGTGTCCTGGATAAATATAGTATCAGCAGGCCGTTCCTGTTGCAGATGGCCATCAGCAATCTCCGGCCTAGTTGCAATATCCATACCAATCGATCTAGCGCCACCATCTATAAGACGACTTTTTACACCACGTTCGTTAGAAATAGGAGGTGTTTGTCCATTGCCTGATTGATAGTTTTTACACTGTCTTTTATTTTGTTTTAAACCATAAGACAGAGCCAAACCTGTATCAAATATTTTTGGAAAAGCAAAACGACAATTAAATATAAGAGGATACTGTAAAAGCTAACTTTTAGGTAATAACCATATATTCATAAATAAATCTTATTCACCTTTAGCATCAATGTTGCTTGATTGTATAATTTCAAGCTCTATATCATGAGCCAACAATGAAACAAAAGAACCCCTTTGTTGAAGAACACCATCAACAAACAGTGGCTATTACATTATGACATCTCTGTAAGGCCAATTATTTCTTTTTCTCATCGTAAGTTGCACTCTGAAATAACCAACTATTACAATGTGAGTTTCTAAAAGCCAGATACGACATAAGCTGCAAAAAATAAGTTAAGAATTGCATCTAATTTTAGGGTGATATATTGATTGTCATATATGATTACTTGTATTAAAACCTGATGTGGTATTTGAGCACTAAGAGGGTGTTTGGGATTATAAAAAAAGTAGTTCAGAAATAGTGTTTCCATTTGCACATTACATACTTATTTTAAAGAGTTTTTAGGTTAGATATGGGTAAAAAATCACTTTTCTAGGGCGTTTATCTAATCTTATCTAACGTGCTTATAAGCTTAATGAAAATTTGATAAGCTCATAAGTTTAATCGTTTGGCCTTATGAGCTTATGAATTTATAAGCTCATAAGCTCAAGTAGATAAGCCCATAAGCCTACTATTATCGTCTTGTTAATACTGATGTAAACAAGCACCGTTGAACTCATCCCCTAGACACGTCTCATGATCACACTCCCTAAACACACCCACTAAAGGAATACACGCAACCCAGTCACAGAACTCGCCCCCTGAAAACCCCCCCTAAAAATGCACCCTGACCAAACCCACTGAAGCAGCCTAAAGCACCCTCAAAATGACGCATTTATCTTCCACAAAGCGGTCGACTCAACCCAATCTGACATACTTTGACCGTCACATAAAAAGCCAACTGGTTTGACCCGTTACCCAATCCTCATTTTGCCACCTTATGTATGTTTGTGTAGTAATTAAACCATCTATAATTTGTAAGTGTACAATTCTTCAAATGTTAGATGTAGATGAGCGTTACAAATATGATCAACAACAATCCTCAGTTTGGACATAATAATATAGTTAAGACTTCTCTTTTTTTGTTTTAACTTTATCTCAATTCTATATAGCCCTAGTTCAAAAACCAAGCTTTTGCCCTATCTATTGCTTAATGCTTTAGTGAGTGGTATTTCATGTTTTCACTAACAACTTTCCGACAAGGTTTTCAATGTGTTCCTTTGGCATCAATTGACAGAAATCATTGCAATTACAGTTTATTGATTTTATCTTCATACATATCATCCAAAAATCCACCTAAAGCTTAGAACTGACTCCCAAAAGAGCCAGCGTGATCAAGTCCTTCCTAAATACCTAATGAAGCAAACTCTTCTTTATGTTCTTGTATGGTGCAACCTAATTAAATTGTTTTCAATCTTTGTTTAGTGTGGGGGTTTAGTTAAGCAGTAAGATAGGAAATAAAGGAGAAAGTACATGTTTTCCTACAAAATCTTTCACTTGTGCTTCATCAATGGTGATATCTTTTATTCTAACCATAAACCCATGCATACTTTCCCTGCTACCTCATCTGAATACCTAATGTACATTCCACCATTCAACTCTTGTAAGAGTCAACATGTTAATGTACTTGTAACAAAGTTAAATACTCGTACTTATTAGCTAAATACAAATGCACCAATGTTTAACTTACATTCTAAAAGAAATTGTTCCAATTTAAGGAATCAGATAATTGATTAATGAGGGTTGTTAGATTAGCCTATTTTTTAGTCGTATGGGCTTATTTGGACACGAAAATGTTCAAAACCTCATTTTTTTGACTTATGACCTTATCAAATTGAGCTTATGGCTTATTTAAGTGTATAAGTGCATGTGCCCAGAAAGATGAGCTTATAAGCTTTCTCAATTTTATATAAGCTCATAAGTCTAAAAAATAAGCCAATCCAAACATTCCGTTAACCAAACTGCAAGGGAAAAGAGAACTGAACTCACCTAAGAAGCATATAAATCTTACCAGTGAGTCTTTCGCATCTTAATAAAACATGTTTCAATTCTCGAATATATGGAATTTAGCATAAAAGAAAGTAAGGCCGGTGTTTGGATTAGTGTTTTGCAACTTGAAGTAGCAATAATTAGTAGTTAATGTTTGGATAAACACTATCATCGTGTAGGGATTAATATAAGAATCACTTTCAAAATGCAAATCTAACCCCTTTTTTTGTAATTGTTACACACACGCACCCGAATAAAAACATCAATATCATTTTCATTCCTACCAAAAAATTTGGTCAATTTGGACTCTTTCCTTACATTTTAGCAAACCAAACAATCGAAGCACCAGTACAGTGATCAAACCGAAAGCACTGACTTTTTTCCTAGCTGCAATAATAAATAAAAAGAGCAACTCATATATTTACCTTCTTATCCACTTAGATTGTCATCCGAATTAGCATCCTCGCCATATTTTTCACGTATTATCGCAAGCTCAGCCGGCACCCGTTCCAGAACAACCTTATTCTGCAGCTCCTATTCCCTCTAAAAATTCATCCGCATCTTTTCCAACTCCAACATTTGTTGCCGTCTTGTTGACCTGATATCTACACCTATAAGACATGGAAGTACCGTCATATTCACATAATCTAAACTTCATACAACCATATCCAGAACTTACAACTTTTGTAAGTTATTAAACTACAAATTTCAGTTAAATGTCTTTAGTTTTCCATGTCAAACAAATTATTGATATTAAAAAAACAACAAAAGAAAAAACCCTAATAGTTTAGAAAAAGTTGTTGTTTCCTCCATTAACATGATGTATTTGTTCCTTTGCCATATTGCCTAGCTCCAAGCGTCTTCTAACATTTATGTTAGGATGAATGTGTAGCCTACTCTCACTTGGTAGAATGTGTCATGATAATCTCTTTGGCTGGCTAGCATTAGAAGAAGAGGGTTCACTGGTAGAAGGTGATGCCGACCCAAAAAGAAAAAGAACTAAGCATCTTTAAGACAACTGATTTAGCGGGAAGCAAAAGCTAACATACTAAATTCATAGAAATTGCCAATGTTTCAAATGCATACAACCCCAAAAGTAAAGAACATAAGAAAAGTATATATCTTTGTTTCATGTAGAACTAGATTCGTGTATGTGAATGGCAGAGATGCCTGACAGATTGATCATACACCGCGTCCCCACATCTGTGTTGGCATGAATGTTTTGCATAGCTGCTCTTGGTGAAATGTATTCAGATAGTTCTCCTTGATCACTCAGCCTGAAAGATAAGTAGTTGGTACTGTCAAAAATAGAAAAAAATAGGTAACAACATTTAGAAAAAAGGAGTTTTATTTTAAGCACACGATTAACACCACAGTTTGGAAAAAGCTATTGTCACCTTCGCCAAAACATTATGTCTGTTCCTTCGCCAAATCGCCCAACTGAGTTGCACGAAACCACCTGCACATATAATATATATTAGATATGATTAAAAAATTAACATGTTGCAAATTAACATTGCAACACTATGTTAAAACGAAGAGTAATTAAGTTGAATCAACTTTTAGTAATAGAAATCTTACCCCATTGGTATGTGCTTAATTATACATATCTTTTGCCTATAAAAACATGCCTAAAATGACCAAAATATACCAAAAATACATTGTATTTGTGTGTTTTGTGATTTATGATGTGCAGGTAACGGATATTCACTAAAGGACAAAAATCGAGCCAAAATAGAGAAAATCGATCACAGGAATAGAAAGAGCATGAAAAGTCAAAAAGTCAAAGTCAAAGTCAACCAAAATATAACACCCCATGTTTTAGGGTCATTGACGTCGTCAATAAATTCACAATGTATCTTTTGTATTGTACGCGTTTGCTTTTAAATCGTAAATGTTAAGCTAAATCGTGTAGGCTAAAAATTAGCGTTCAATGTAAACGGGCATCAAACAATTAAATGTTTACATCAAGAAAGGGTTAAGTAATTATTTTAAGTATAATTATTAACTTTGTTCATTTTACTTTATTGGTTACGTAAATTGTTTACGTTTCACGATAAAAGTACGTTTAGGCATACCCGGAACCACCAAAACTTTTCTACGCTTCAACAAATACCCACATTTATACCCAATACCCAATACCCAAAAACTAACACAAATATCTTATACATATAAATATATGGCCAGATATATGTGGATATATACAAAGAAATATCACAAAAATTCACCACATGGTCTTTTGTACATCTCTACACATTAAATCAAGCCATACTTCCCATACTTCCCATACTTTTGACCAATGGCTCCCTAAAAACCCTCATCATGTCTCTAGACTTTCTTACAAGTTGCTTTGACTAGCATATGACTTATATAACTCTTACAACTAGAAAGAGAAACACTTACACTTCATTTTACTTAGTAAAATTTCACACAACTCTCCCTTTTTCTCCTTAATAAGCCACGGCAAACAAACCCCCATTTACATAATCCATAGCTTGATTTTCCAAGTCCATACACACATACCTACATCATATCTAAGATGTCTTAAGTTGTTTGCAAGGGTTGGTTAAAGGTTTACAAGTATTGAAGCAAGAAAAGCAAGATTAGGGTTTCTATTGGAATTAGGGTTTTCTAAGCTTGCAAGCTTTAGTTTTTCATCTAAACAAGGGTTTATATTGTGTTGGTTATCATATTACATCATCATAAGGTTACCTAAAACACTTTATGTCTTTACATTTATCATTTTATGTGTGTATATGTTCTTTATAGCAAAAATCACCATTTAGGGCTTTTAAACATATAAAAAGAGTTTCTACTTGTGATTATCATTTTGTACACTTTTACATATGCTATGTAGTTTATAATATCATGATATAATAGGATTATAAGTATGGTATCATGTTGATTTAAGTATAAAAAGTGTATATACAAATTAGGATTTTCAAAGT
>BQNB010151476.1:0-15895 GCA_026074375.1 Tanacetum coccineum | reverse complement strand
ATGTGAATAAAAAAACAACATGTACTATAGCATTAAAATCTCTAAATCTAACTAATTTCAACATAGAAAATGTATGTTCGTCTGTTAGATTACCAATTCACATAAAACAACCAACACTAATCACACTTAAACCAACCAACTTGTACAACATGCATAAAAAGTTATACATAAAAAGAAAAATACCTGAATAGCTTTAGATAAATATTCTTCACCACCGTGATTAATAATGTTTTCAATAACCTCATCATCAGGTTGTTTACCAGTAACAGTAAAATACCTTCTTCCAATAGTAAAATGCCATGCAAAGCTTTTTTTATTATAGAAACAGTTTTTAAATCCTTTTGTTACTGATGAAAACTATTAACACAATATTGACCCGTTTTCTTTACTAAAAGACATGAATACTTGATTATGTCATTGGACCGTTCAACCTTTTTCTCTTTTAGTTACTATGATTTTTAAATATTACATATTTGACCTGTTAAGCATTAAATTTATTTCAATTCTAACTCTTTTTACATTAACATGTTGAAATTACCTTAACTGGAAATCTGGTCTGTTTGCCTGTTCCACAGTGTTTGCCTTTACTCCTGAACTGGTTCCATATCCTTGAAACACTCTTGACTAAAATCCACATGTATCCTCCGATCATCAATTAGAGCATTATCCATCTGTCATGGAAATATATAGGGAATAACGTTAAAATGACATTCGTGATCTGATCACTTTAACGATACATGCAATAGTAAATAAACAGATGCACAAATTATGTATACCTTGAAGTATGCTTGCTCGCAAGCTTCTTTGTCTTCAAACCCTGAAATATATATAAAAAGATCAGGTTACACCACGATAGATATTAGTCACAAACAAAGAGTAATAATATAGATTACAAATCAAAGGTAAACAAAATATAAGAGTTACTTTTCGAATAACTATAAAGCGGAGATTAAAACTAATAATAAGATTCCAAATTGAATAACATAGGACGTTACAGTTCCAAATCGTGAGAAAATAGTATTGAAATCATCATCCTATGATCAACAAAAGGAGGAGATTATGAGAAATAACAACAATGGTCGTGGAAAGTATCACACAATGGTTAATTTACTTATTACAGTTTGTTTCTCCCTTTCTATACTTGGCACTTGGTCTTTTCATGTCTTCACAGTAGACAAGCTCTTTTCCATTTCTCCCTTGTGACAAAAAATATGTTTATTTGTGCAAATAACTAAAGACAAGTATAATAATTATTTGTTTAAAAAAATATCAATTAAAATAAACCTACATCACCATAATTTCATATTTCTTTGAGTAGTTCAAATACCAGTTGCTGGCTGATATTGTAACTATTAGACATCAACATAACATGGGTAAGCGGTCGAGAATAAACTCAAGAGGCCAACGAAAAAATAAAACTTTTCATAGACATATATGAAGTATGAATCAAATTCAACGAATGTTTGAACTACAGAAGAAAACTTACGTTGCTTTTCATTTGTAAGTAAAGAAGGTATACGCTTGGCACTTTTTTTTAAAAAAAATTGCTGTGTAATTATTATTTGTAGGTGCATAATGGGTGAGCCAGCAATTGAGGAATACTTCGAGTGGTACTTAGAGGCTGAGATATATGGCAGCCAGATAACCGAGAAGCTCATGCAGTCTTCAGTAGGGGTGAGCAGAAGAAACCGAAAAAACCAAAACCGAACCGAAAAAACCGAACAGAAAAAACATAACCGAAAAAACCGACCGAAACTAGAAATCGATGGTTCGGTTTTTAATTTTTCAAAAACCGAAAAATTTCGGTTTGGTTTCGGTTTTTGTTTAAAAACCAAACCGTAAAAACCGAACAGAACCGAACCAAACCAGTTTTATAATAATATATAATTAAATATAAATAAATAAATAAATGATAACTAAAAATTTTAAATTTATATTTATTTTATGGATGAAATTATTATAATATATATTATCTTAATGTTTATATATATGTTTGTCGTGTACGTGTGTTTACTTGACAATATGTCGTTACAATGATAATGATCATATTATGCGTATTTTCACTTGCATGTGTGTGTCTCTCATTTCTATGTGTATAATTGTAAAAATTTGTGTAAACATTATTAGGCTCATATTGAAAAGAAAAAAAAATCAATTTTCTACGTAAAACAAGTTTATTAATATAAATTAGCAAAAACGAAAAAATCGAACAGCAAAAACCGTGAAACCGAAAAAACCGAACCGCCAAAAACCGAGCGGTTTCGGTTTTTGGTTTTATAAAAACCGAATATTTCGGTTCGGTTTCGGTTTTAACCAAAAACTGACCCAAACCGAACAGTGCACACCCCTAAGTCTCATGGCCAACATGAGAGAGGTAAATCGCGTAACACAAGGACACTGTACATGATTTAAGCATATTAAATCCTCTATACGTTGCATGTCTCCAACAAGAGGATGCATATTACATCCTCTTGTGGTCCTCACCGACAAGTCTCATGGCCAACATGAGAGAGGTAAATCGTGTAACACCATGATTAAAAGGACACGAGACATGATTTAAGCATATTACATCCTCTATACGTTGCATGTCTCCAATCATTAAACTACTATTGCGGGAACTTCCCCAAAGACATGTTAAAGAGACAAAGACTCAGATTGTCATCATCATATTGAAAATTGTTGTACGCGTAAGATGAAAAGATTTCATTTGATGTATGTAAAGTACATCAATATTCCCCCATTGCATATCCTACAACACAATACCAATCTCACTATACGCCCATTTACTATCAAAATTTGTTTGTGTGAAGCTTAATCCCAAGATAAACACATGAACCAATGCTTGCCCTTCTTGTGTGCGTGACTACAGGTCAAGAGCACTTCACGCGTGTAACCAGTTAGATCCTCGTATCAAGTATAAACCAAAAGAAGCGAAGAAAAGCAAATGATACAATACGGAGATCACCACAGACAAGGGCATGTAGAACCGGACCACAGACAAGGGCATGCGCCGAGCAATATACCGATACCTAATAAGATGGTTACAAATACATGATAAGCAATCTAAAGACCTAGACTACTTTCTTCAGAAATTTTGTGTTTGCATGCCTCGTACACTAACTAGTACATGTGGATGAGATGATGCCAGCCTAAACCTTCTAGTTCATTTCATGACAGACAAAACAAATAAGGCCGAGCCACTTCCGTCCATTATTTGCTACGCACATCTAACAATCAAAATCAGCAGTTGATTTAGCTTCCAAAATACTCTTAAGACTAACAAAACAAAAAGGATGAAATATGGGCTCACTTAAAGATGGCAACATCAGATTCAGTCAAACTAGAAGAATTCATTTGATTGAAATAGAGAAGGTCAAATATATTTACAATATTAACAACTTCAGGGTCCATTCGATTTCACAAACGGAGCTTTAAACAGCAAATAAGCAAATAAGATTATCTGGTTGCAACAGGAGGTGTAGTACCGTCTCTGGATAGCATATTTGCTACAGGTGATGGGAGCCACTTCGACTTACCGACACTATTCTTCCCATCTTGGCTTCCTCTGCCACTGTCCCCACCATGAGTCCTACTCCCGCGACCTTTCTTCAATCTAGAACCCATGCTATGGCCCACAATGAACCCAAACTTCATCGCCGTAAGCACACCAAATGCAACCACAAGTGGCCTCACAGCCCAGTGATGATCCTCAACATGCTGATACTTATCAACCAAAGTCTGGCATGTATCAAAAGAAACATGCTCAACTTCGGCTGGATCAGCTAGAAACGATTTGCAGTCACCTTTAAGAGCAAATTTCCCCGGAAACTGCACAACAAGACACCCATTTGGAAGTATTTGCACAACCTTACCAGTGGCCCATATACCTTCTCGTTTATGCAGCCATGGAAACCGAGGAGTAAAAACATTTCCCTTCAACGTCACAAACTGTCCTACTGAAAATGGATCAGCCATTTGGAGCTGATAACAATGTCCTTTCCATAAAGTCTCTAGTCCTATAAACCCAACAGCTACGCTTCCATCACGGTCTATTGAGTGCAGAATGCCAATAGATGAGTGGTTTCTATTATAGTCTAATAAGTGAACCCAATCACCAGCGGCTAACCCTGAAGTGACCCGCTCTAGAGTGGTGATGTTGACCCTTAATGGGTTATGGATCCCTTGGACTCGAACCAAAACAACCCCATCTCGGTCAGTATCTTTTTCCAAACCAACTACGGTTCCTTCAGCCACAGCCATGCTTTTGCAATTGCTTGGTGTTTTACGAGACCGAACAATATCGCCTACTTGTAGATGATCTTTTGCAAGAAACCATGTGGAGTGGCTGCTTCCAAGTGTTTTGTCAAGTGACACTCTGCTGCTTAGACCTATCCACTCTCCATCGTTGAAGACAGCATCACGGGAGCTGCAATTCCAATTTCCAATTTCAATCTTAATCTCAAATTCTTTAAGATTGAATCTTTAAGAAAGAAACAGCAATCATGAACATATGATAACAAGATGGTATTCATCTATGCATATACGACAGATGTACGAAATCAGAGGACTGAATATTCGCAGAGGTTGCAATTTCGACCCAAATGGGTGCATTCAGCTTGTATATTATAAAAAACGGGTCAAAATGAACAATCTTGAATAAGAAAAAGAAAAAAGGGGAACGGGTCAAATGAATTAAGCATCGCCCGAAGTCTGTCTCTAATACACACGACCTCCTATTTTTATTCGTTCAAAGATTTAGATTTTGTTGTAACAAAATTGTTTCAAAATCATAAGTAACACTATTTATCTATTACAAAAGTTTTAACTTCAGTAAAAAAAGAAGTGGCTACGGGCCAAACTGTCCCAGTTTGACCCTCAGAGAAACTGAGTAGCTGCTCGACCTGCACATCTTGCCACTTCAAAAACTTGGTGAAGGGAAATGACACAAATACAAACAGAAAGAGAACTAACCTTTCAAACGCATGCAAAATGTCTCCAATGAGAGGTCTATTCCGTAGATCATACTCAAAACAACCACTAAGAACATTCTCAACTGCCGGAGGCAGACCACTAGGAAGCTGTGGTTTTTCATGCTTCAACACAACTGAATTATATATCTCGCCAACAGATTTACCAAACCAAGGTTGCACACCAGTCAACATCTCCAATATGCAGCACCCGAATCCCCAACTATCAGTTTCAACACTTATCGGACCCCTGACTTCTGGCTCCCATTGTTCTGGAGCCATGTAGTTGGGTGATCCTAGCCTAAGAGACATGTCCGGATCAGGCATTTGGACCCCAAGAAGAAGAAACGGGATCCCAAAGTCTCCAAGAATCAGTTGATCATGCTCATCGAGGAGAAGATTGGTTGGCTTAATATTTAGAACTAAGTTGTCTAACGAGTGGACTTCGTGAATTCCTTTGGCTAATCCCACACCATACCTGCAAAAGATAAATCATTGCTTATCTTTTCTGTATTTTTCACCAGAAATATTTCTCTCTCTATAATGTGAATGAAAAATCACCTTAATACATCAGGCAATGGAAGTTTTCCTCCTTTAAGCTTCGCCATTCGATCACCCACTGACCCCTCGTAAAATTTCATGACAATGCAGATCCGTGGTGAGGTCTGTAAGTAACAGATCTGACAAATTAGTCACGGAATTATACTAAAGAATAGAAATGGAGATATGGTCGGTCACGCAAGTTGGGTAAAGGATCAAAACGGGCTAGGGTTGAAACTGGTCAATTTTAGAATGGGTCATAACAGGCAAAGTCATCCGCAGACAATTTTCTATAAATAACAAAATGGATGATATTATGATTGAAAACAATAATATCACAATATATCTAGATCATTAAAGATAGACGTTTTGGCAACTTTTTACTCGTTTGACCTATAGCCAAAATTTCCATTTGACCTGTTTGACATAAACTGAAGCCGAATCGGCTAATTCATATATATCTAAGAGAATGGAGATGTAAATATGGCAAATCGGTAAGGTTGGGTAACGGATCAAAGTCGGATCGGATTCAAACGGGTTAATTTTTGGTATTGGTTCAAAAGAGTCGGGGTCAGGGTGACCTGCATACACTTTTTACTTTATTTTTAAGTATCTTTTATATAGAATAATTAGTGCAGGAATATGATTATAATGCGATAATATTCTAGATCGCTGAAAAATATGATTTAGACGTTGCTTAATAGGCATTGAACAACTTTCAACCTATTTGAACCGACCTAAGAATTTACATTTGACCTATTTTAGAATAAAACGAACCAAATCGATTAATTCATAAATAAATGGGTCGAAATTGACATCTCTACAAGCAAATGTAACACATCATACATAGTCACTCAAAAATAAAAGCAGCTACCTTTCTAGATACAACTGAGACACCGTGCAACCAGCAAACACCCTGAAGTTTGCGTAACTTCAGGAATAACTCATCAAACTTAACCAGAAACTTCGGCATGTCTTCCTCCTTTATAGGATGTAACATCTTCATGGCTACTTCATGATACTCGTCATAATCCTGCGCTGTTTGATGATGTGTAGCCAACCAAACATCCCCAAAAGATCCATGTCCAATCCTGTGCTTAAGTTTCAACGCAGAAGGATCTATCCGGGGTTTGGGATGATTTGGTGTAGCTACAACTGTTCTAAGATGTTCGGGGTCCCCTTCATAGAGCATATAATCAAAAGAAGGCGCTGACGGCTCTGCTCCTGCCTGATCAGCCATTTTACCTTTGAAACTGTGTTTAAACAAAACAACACCCAGCTGTCAACTTAATAAAAGGGTTTTAAGGGAAGTATGTATCTAAGGGTAAACAATGGTAAGCAGAATACGAAATTAGTGAAACGAACAGATTCACACAAGGATATTATGGAGTGTTTGTTTAAGCTTTTTTTTTTTGCTTATGAGCTTATGTGGTTTAGGCTTATGTTTCGTAAGCCCATTTTTTGGGCTTATTTTGAATGTTGTTATAGCCCATTTTTTGGCTTTATTTTGAAAACGTACGGGCTTTTTTATAAGTTCTTTATACTCATTTATAAGCAATCTATAATCTCTCCTGTTATTTCAAAAAAGTCCAAAAAAATATTGCTCATGAAATATAAGCCGAAAACACCACAATTAAGTCGTGTGAGCCCAAAATTCAGGTATCAAAAGCCAACACCCCTCTAAAGCCGTGTGCAACACAAAGATAAACCCTAAACCAGTATCAAAAAAGAAACCCTAACCGTATTTCCACACTAAATGAAAATTCCAGTCATATAAGATTAAAAGGGTGTTCGGATGCGTTCCAATCATTTTAGGCCAACTAATAACTCTTTCATGTTAAATACAAAAATAACCTTTACTTTTTTTTTTAAACAGCGAGTTAGTACAACACTATAGTTATTAGTGATTCGATTCCACATACTCTACCCAGAAGATAGTTCTGGTAGCCTCGAATCGACGCATCTATGAGGCAGAACCCACATATTCCCACTTAGAAGGAGGAGAGACTCGAACCTGAGACCGCAAGTGGAAACAACCTCACCAAGGATACCCTGGTGGCCAACTATAAATAATCATTAAACTACACAGATCATCATTTTATAAAAACAAACAAACCTTTGAAACTATAAATAATATATAATCACAAAAAAAAAATCAAATTGCTGATAAACATACAATTTAAGTGACATGATGATACTATTAACAGTTACTGGTATTAATAATTAAAGGACTTACGAGTGTTGTTATTACTTGTTGAGGAGTGTACGTTTGGGAGTAGTGAATAATAATAAGTCGGTTCAAAGAGCGGCAAATGGTAATAAGCAAGAGGTGTGGTCACGTTACTTTGCACAGCTGGTGTTGACGTATTAAATAAGTTAACAAGCTTCGTTTATCCGATTTCTTTGTGTTTGGAAAACATGACAAAAGATTCTACTTTGTTAAATATTACGTAATTATTTAAGGAGATAAACTTTAGAGCTCGACGTAACCTGCGCCATCTCCGAAAACGCCACTTGATGGCGCGACACTCATACTCCACTTTGTGTTTTTGAGTGTTGAGCCGTCACCGCCGGTCCATGTGATCCCGAAAAACGTCAAGTGATGGCGCAATCCTACTACGTGCGTCGCGTTATGAGTTTTTTTTGGCGTTTTCGATATTTTTTTAAACGTTTGATAACGGCTAATTTTTGAAAAAATGGGAAAAAAATAGAGACGTTTGATGGTTTTAAAATACGCATTTTTTCAAATTTTTATCTTTTAAAAATCCTATAAATACCATCATTATTTTTCATATTTGTTCACACACTTCTACATACACAAACTCACCAATATTTCTCTAAAAAACACTATATAAATCCCAACGAGCTCGATATTTACAATATTTACGATCAAGAACATGTTGAAGAATATACTCAATACTTTGAAGAATATCAAGCTTTTGAGAATGATGAAGCTGAGAGTCCGGGTGCTACTTTAGGGGGGTCGTCGTCGTACTAGGACATACATACCACCTCAACGATAAGATGCAAAACGACGACTAATGGAAGATTATTTTGGCGACGGAGAAAATCCACCTAAATACCCGAAAAGGTATTTTAGGCAAAGGTATCTTATGAGTTCTAAACTTTTTAAACAAATAGTCAATGATATTACCAATTACAATGTTGAACCTCTTCCTGAATACTTCCAACACCGACACGATGCTATTATGAAAGGCACTTCCACCATACGCCAATTGGCATATGGCTCATTATCTGATGCATTTGATGAGTACTTGCAAATTGCTAAACGTTGTTCACGTGAATGTTTGTGGAACTTCACTAAATGCATATATCTTTTATACGTTGGAGAGTTTTTAAGGAATCCTAATTTAGCTCATGTCCAACATGTATATGAATTGCACGAGAACAAACATAGACTCCCGGGAATGCTCAGGAGCATTGATTGTATGCATTGGGAATGGACAAACTGTCCAAAGGCGTTACATGGTCAATTCAAAAGAATGATCATAAATACCAGACTATCATGCTTCAAGCCGTTGCGGATTATAGTTTGTGGATTTGGCATGCATATTTTGAGGTTCCGGGGGTAAATAACGACCTCAATGTTTTATATGATTCACCTTTATTTGATGACTTTCTTGTCGATAAAGCTCTAAAAACTCCATTTGTAGTAAACGGAAATACATACGCAAAAGGTTACTATTTGGCGGATGGAATATATCCTTAGTGGTCTACGTTTGTCAAATCATTTTCTATTGCAACAGATGAAAAAACAATGAAGTTTATAAGAGTGCAAAAAAGTTTAAGAAAAGATGTCGCACGAGCTTTCGGAGTCCTACAAGGTCGTTGGGGAATTATAAAACAACCCGCACATGGTTATCAAGTCAACACGATACGAAGAATCATGTATTGTTGTATCATATTACATAACATGATATTGAAAGATCAAGAATTCACCGTTAGTGAATTTAACGAAATATACGTGTCTCCACAACCGAATATTCAACGCACGTGGGTCGAATAGTGCGAAATACATAGACGAAAACACAAAGAACTCCGGAATAGGAAAGTTCACAACAACCTTCGACACGATATTGTGAAGCATTTATGAAACATTAATCATTAAATTGTATTTCTTTTAAGTTATTAAATTGATACATTCATTGGAGTTACAAACAAAGAAGCACTCTTAGTTACAAATCAGTGGATCAATAGTTTGAAAGTATTATGCATATCTTAAGACATTTTAAACATCTTAATTGTTTCTCAGTTCTCATATATGCTTGGTTTTGCCGAAGACTTTTAACTTTACTTTTTGGGTTAAAGCCATTATTTACCAATTTACTTTCTCTAATTTTCCGACATAGCCAAAATAGAATATATACTCTCGTTATCACCATCCAAACTTGTTTGTACCGGTAAATATAAGAAATGTAATTTTCATAATTACCACCTCATTAAAATTTTCCACGTAGAATTAACTTTCGTTGACTTTTTCCACCTCATACTTTAATACTTTGTTTTAACCCGTTTCTTTAACCGAGTTATTTTTACCAGACTCATTAACTCGGTTTTTTATCCCCCTTTTATAAACAAACAACGACCTTATTTTTTTTAGAGTTTATACCATCTTCAAAAATTCAACAATGGCTTCTTCTTCCTCTTCTTCTCTTTCGAACAGAAGACGGGTTAATCAAAGAAAGTTGATGGAATACCAAATGGAAGCTTCACAAGGAATGCCAACACATTCAAACACAATTCATCACTCTCTTCCTGATTTACATGACCTCAATCTAGACTAAAATTTCCTTTTAAGTACAAGGAGATAAGCGACAAGGTTTATTTATAGTGTAAACTCATACATTAGTTATTTATTTGGCCAAACTAAGATTTCCTTTTAAGTTCATGAACACAGTTATGGTGAGGAGCTTTAGAGCAAAAGGTATGGTGAGGAGCTTTTGATCCTCATTTGGGCCCCACCGAGTGCCACCTCATCTCAACACTCCCACTTCAAAATACCCCCTCACTCATAACAAGTTTCAACCTCCTCATTTGGGCCCCACCCACTCAAAATACCCCCTCAAAATCAAACGGATATAAATAACATAATTTGTCCCTTTCCTCCTCACTTCCCCGGCAAGCAACCTTTTGGCGAGCCACCTTGGTGTGGTGGCGAAGCTTTGGCGAGAAGTGGCGAGGTGCCACGTCAGAAACGGCGAGCACCCTCGCCACCATACCATTTGCTCTTACCTTCACTTCTTTCTTCTTTAACTAAATCTCACAAACACAAAAAACATCTTCATTCTTTCGTTGTAGATAACCGAACATTAAGAACAGACTTGATGCGTGTTTTACAAGCTTTGAATTTATAATAACTAGAAATACCGATTTTGACTAAAAACACAACATTCGGGCACGTATACCCTATTCGAGTGTAATATAATATTAGGTAAGTCCAGGTCGTTCCATGGGATTTGTAGCAATTCATAGATTGTTTATCAAGTAACAAAGCAAAATTGATTGTCACATATCAATTAGCCAAAAAAGTATGTATAAAGCAAGCAAAGAACAAGGCATGATCACCATAACATAATAGATAGAGATAAAGCAAGACTTTATATAAACAAATAGAAGTCATATATGACGAGTAATCATAATAACAAGCATATCTACCAATTATAACATAGAATCCTTTAGGCCTATATACTACGTCATCACTAGCGCATCGAGAATGGTTTATATCAAATATGCATAAATATGAATTCCTCCCAACTCGGTCGGTCAACATAAGGAAGGGTCTTAAACATCATTCTACTTAGGTTGTTTATCATTTTACCATACAATTCTCACAAGCATGATATTGATTCGTATGGCCAGCACGATTCATAATACATCAAGACAATTAACCCTTTCGGCCTATTTCAATTGCAATGATATACCAAAAAATAAACAATGATCCAAGCAAATATAACATTGAATTCACACACATATATATATATAGGGATGGGATCATGAGAAAACCTAATTTCGGTGGAAAACCCAGAAAAACCAAACAAATGCCCTAAAAAACCAAACAAATGCCCTAATTTTTTCAGGCTAAAAATTATTTTTTCAGGCAAATATGGCATCGATCTACTCTCTGTAAAAACCCAAAAAAACGAAACAGATGCCCTAAAAAATCTTTTATATAGCCTGAAAAAATTAGGGCATCTGTTTGGTTTTTGAGTTTTTTACAGACATTATATCGAGGCCATATTTGCCTGAAAAACCAATTTTTTGTCTGAAAGGAAAGTTATGGGCATCTGTTTGGTTTTTTTGAGGGATCGTTTGGTTTTCTCGATTTTTTAGTGCGTTTTCTCTAGCAAAATATGGTTTTTACCCTATAACCTATCTCTCTCTCTCGGGGCAGGGGGGGGTCGGGTGGGTGTGCTTCTTCCTCTCTCTCCTAGTATAAATATATATATATATATATATAATATATATATATAAATATATATATATAATATATATACATAATATAACACCCGACATCCCCAAATCTGGGTAGCAGCAGGAATTAAATATCCGAGGTGCGTCACTTCATAGATCGAATAGGGCACAAGATATGAGAACGACCACTAACTATTGACGTTTATTAAAAAGATACATTGGATTAACAAAATGCTTGTTTATTACATAAGCTCATGCTTTCAAAATGTTCGACGAATATATGTAAAGATTTCGGTTTATTATAACAAAATGTTCCCAAATATAATACGCCCAAATCTATAGTACTAACTCTTTTATATTGGGTTAGGGGCCAAAGAGTGACCCCCAATGTATCTGAGCCACATCCCTGTGCCTTATTGACTTGAAAAACATCTTAAAATATCATCAACATAAAGTTGGTGAATTCATAGGTTTATGTAAATCAATAGTAGGACCGCAAGATTTCCAAGTGTATGATTAAGCAACAAATGCAAACATCATAAAAAGTAATTACGTTCTCCTAAGCTCATGACACTGAAGCTCGACATGTATGAATGCAATATATTGCCAATGAATGCCCGTGAATGATGTTTTAACCCGCAACATCCCAAATCCGACATGGTATACGTTCGTTCCCGGTGATAGCTAATCACCCGAACGGGGATTGTCAATCCCAAATAGATCTATCTATAACATTCGCGCTCACAATCCAGTAATTGACAGTTCATGATAAAGGGCTCAGTGGGTTATCGCTACTTAGGCAAACACGTAATCATTGTATAAAATGTACACTTGCGTCCAATTTGTAAAACAAGCATGTTCTCACCCCAAAGATGTAAATCATTTAAGAAATTGTAAAACATGGGGCTATGAACTCACCTCAGTAGGTAGTCCTCTGAATGATAAATATATCCAAGTATGAATCACACCGTCAAATACCTAAGTAAATACGGCCAGTCTTAGTCTACAAGTTTAGGCTAAAGACTCAATGTATAAACTCCAATAATTTGCTAGTTTATATATACTGTTATCACTTGTGTGGTGGTGTACATGTTTAATGTATTTGAAATTACTTGTTGGTTCTTGGGAAACGTACATGCGTTGTTAATAAATATTCATATTTATTAAGTCGTGTTTTAATCCCGTATAGTATCCGAATTGTAATTCGTCCGTTTCGCTAGTGTTTATATAATCACTTTGTTTATAAAATACCCTTAGGTTTTATATAATTACAAAACAGCCCCTAGGTTTATAAAATATATTCTATTTTACATTTCAAACCCTTAAGTTTTCATAATTACACTTTTAGTCCTCCAACTTTACACAATTTACACTTTAGGTCCTTATATGCTTAAAATAGTCCCTTAAGTTCCAAAAGTGACCAAAACAGTCCCTTAAGTTACTAAAACAGTGGGTTGACAGAATTTAACCCTCAAGTTTCAAAGTTTACATATTTAGTCCCTCAACTTTGTAAAAATCGCATTTTAAGTCCATTTAAGGTCTAACAAGTGGCAACAAGTTTTATTAAGCTCCAATAAGTAAAACTAACTGTTTTGGCTTATAAATAAGCTCGGATGAGTTTATTTAAGCTTATTGGGCTTATTGGGCCCATTAAGGCCCATCAAGCTATTTAATGGTCCAATTAAGATTTTAAAGGTACAAAAGCATTTGTTAAGCTTATTTAAGTGACACAAATTAATTAGGTTGAAAATAAGCTTGAGAGAGCTTATTGGAGCTTATTCGAGCTTGTTGGGCTTCGTGAGCCCAATAACTCAAACCCGAATATTATAAAAGGGTCCCTTGGGTGTTTCTAGTTTATTTTCTAGCCTGATAAGCACATTAGAGTCTGTTTTGCTTGGTCAACTTATCAAATAAGCAATAAGCTCTCGTTATTGGGCTGTTAGGCCCATTAACGGTCCGAATAGGTTTTTGAGTGGTTTGACTTGACCCATTCGGGTCCATTAGCCTTACTTAGGTCTAATAAGCCTATTAAGCTTATATAGGTTCACCAATGAGCTGTTTTAAGCTTATTGTGAGCTTATGGCTTGAGTTGGACTCGTTAATGGGCTAGTAAGCCCATTAAGGGTTCAACTAGCTTTTTATAAGTGTTTTAGGGTTCATGCGAATCACATAAGCATCTATAGTTCATTAATAAGCTCGTAGAGATTTTTTATAAGCCGTATGCTCATGGGTCGTGGCTTGTTAGGCCTTTTAGTGGGCTGTTGGGCCCAATAAGACCCGAACATAATCCCATTGGTTTACTAGTGTGGTTCTAGGGCTTCAAATCCTTTGTTAAGCTCTCGTTAACATTTATTAATCATTATTAATCACATGCATTCGTTTAAATAGTTAGTAAATGCTTTCCTAAGCCAAGTCGTTGCGTTTTCATTCAAGTGTTTACGTATAGAATTTGCGTGACCAAGTAAAACAAACCCATGATCACCATGATCCTTATTCGTGTATTTTAAATGATTGTTTAAAGCTTAACTCAATATTTTATTACGTTTTATACATGTTTGCACCACACAAGGCCTCATATACTTAATATACGTGCGTAAACCATGCATGGGTCGAACCATGCATATTCGTGCCCACGTTAACCTTGTTACACACAAGGTAACGTGACTCTTTCCAACTAGACATGCTAAAACAACTAGAATATAGATAGATAGGAGTTTAGTTCGACTTACAATAGTCCTAGGCTCTTGGTTTTGGATTGAGAGGCAAACCCGATGCGTTTACATTTAAAACGTATATAACCCTAAGATTTCAAAGCTTGTATACCCAATCCTAGCTCGTGCTTTCCTCTTGGTATCCTTATAAGCGAACTAAAATGCTACCTTGAATCCTTAGGTTAATGTGGGTCGTGTTTGGGTCCGGTTGTGTGTATGTCAAATGAAACAAAGAGAAGGGAAGTTGGTTTATCTTTGAGAGAGAGTTTAAATGTTTAGGAAATGTATCAAATGAACTAGTGAGTGTGTATTTATAGGCAAATGAACTAGTTAGGTTTCTTTAACCCCTCAACTAAACCAAACGAGGCCTAGATAGTAGTATTGGGGATTTCTAGTTAACTACACATGATTTTCTTGCTAAACCACTTAGTATAATTCTTAATTGCAAGATAATGGTACATGATTTTCCAAGATTACAAAATCTTATGATTTGTGTGCTTGTTCCTTGGTTAACCGTGGCCAAAGGGATCAAATAAAGGAAAATGGGTATTAACCATTGGGTAACTAGCTAGTAAGAGACCATTAGGACAAGTTTTAATTAGTTAGATGAAGTACTAGTACTTTTAAGGATCATGCCAAGATTTTCTAGCTAGCTAATCACATGGGACGAATTATATGTGGGTTTAACTTACCCCTATTCTCCCGTTCCATGATTTCAATGGGCTCTTCCACAAACTGGAGCTGATCGTCAATGCGAATTCCTTCTAACGGCATGACTAATGGTTCGTCAGCGTAACATTTCTTCAGATTAGACACATGGAAAGTATGATGAACTCTGCTTAACTCTTGGGGAAGTTCCAGTTTGTAGGCAACTTTCCCAACCTTGACTAACACCTTAAAAGGTCTGACATATCTTGGATTCATCTTGCCCCGCTTACCGAATAGCACAACCCCTTTCCATGGTGAGACCTTGAGCATAACCCTATCCCCAACTTCGTACTCCATTGGCCTTCGCTTCCTATCAGCGTAGCTCTTTTGTTGATCCTGAGCAGCTTGCATCCTTTGCTTGATCAGGATGATCTTTTTCGTTGTTTCTTGGATTAATTATGGACCGGTCAGTTGAGCTTCCCCAACCTCGGCCCAACACACCGATAATCGACATTTTTGACCATACAGTGCCTCATAAGGTGCGACCTTTATGCTAGCGTGATAACTGTTGTTATATGAAAACTCGGCTAGTGGCAA
>BQNB010151475.1:0-15895 GCA_026074375.1 Tanacetum coccineum | reverse complement strand
TAACAAATGTTACAAATGGACTAACTAGACTACATAACTTCAGATCTTGAAGATGACCGAAGTTCTTCTCTTGCACTTATGTAATTTACATCGGGTGCAAACAAATGTCAGTGTTGATGTAGACTTGAGACATCGAGTGTTGTTGATGCATGTATGCATTGATGATTTGTGATTACGAGTAACTTGCGTACTTTACGTTATGTATTACAAGTTACATGTTTGTCATCACCAAAACATAAAGAGATCGTATAGATTAAATATCGTAATATTTGCACTAACATGATTTATTCAGGATCAATTTGATTAAACGATTTACTTGATTGTATTGGATATTTGGCTAATATTATAATAATAATCATTGATCATCTGTTCGTATAAGGATGAATTCTCATAAAAAAATCAGCATAGTACTTTCTCGTCATCATAAGGTAACATAAGCTCACATTTACACTATTGTTTTTATTTCACAGTTTGATGAGTTGACACTTGGATTATGTTGTTTTATGCATTTAATAAAAGGTTCTATTGATGAATTTTGCTGGTTTAACAAGACGTTTAGTTCACTATAAATCTTGTTTTTTTGTAAGCTCTAAATATCAGACAAACATCAACAAAGATCTTAACATTGTTTGTCAAAAGCTTGTTGTGATTGTGAACAATGATTGTGATTTGTTGAGCTTATGTAAACTAACAGGGATCGTCAAGTGAACTCTGAAATGTGCAAAGCCCAGACTAAAAGCACCGTGCGTGGTTTGGGGTGGACATTTAGGTGCTTGGTTCCGACACGAGCCTGTCTTCTCAATATGTATAAAATAAATCAATTACCTATATTTTCGATGTTTAATTTTAATTTTTTATCTCATGTTTATATCGACTTTAATATACTTACTGTACTTATGTTAATAGTAAACTGATCACTGGAGCAAAATATGATATTTAGTGTTAAAATTTTGTGGTGATAATGTTTTGTAGTTTGATTACGATTTTTTTCTACGTTTCTAATCGAATAAAAACACTTGCTAAAAATATCATATACCATGAAAACATTTACATGATTGTATATATAAAAAGAAAGTTATTTAAAAGTTCATACTCTTTGCTATGATGACAATCCTATTGCGTTGGTTGGGTCCATTGTGCAACATCCCCGTATTGGATGAAATAATGCCTCTCCGAGCTTCAGAATATTTTGGTCACAATATGTGCGATTGATCTTGATAATCGTCTATATGTTGTAGTAAAATTGTGCATAAGCCCAACATAAATTCTGACCTTAAAGATGACAATAGTTAGGCTCTTCCTTTGTCATCATAATTTCTTTCATTTACATTCATAATTCCATCATGCCATTGATCATCCGTGGCTGGCTTAAACCCCTTAATCTCTTAATAGCTCTGGGCATGGAATATTGTATAATTGTATAGGTATGTCATGCTAGGGGAAATCCGAAAGTCAACAACACGTGGACAAAATGAACGGGTTGATCAGTCGAGTAATCTTCTGGAAAACTTGTATTTATTTATGTTCGTTTAAGAAGATATGTTTTGTTATTTTATCCAATCAAAATAATGTCGTCTAAAGGTAGTTATGTAATGAAGCTTACCGTTTTAAGAATCTCCTTTAGAGCTTCATTTTATAAATCCATTTATAAATATAGGCTTGTAGTCATAGATTCACCTTCGCCACACTATAATTCTTTCAGAGAAGATCTGTTAAATTTGGGATGAAAACTTTTGACTCGCACTTGGATCTATATAGTTGGCTTACTCACTTTATGGGAAACTGACCTACTAGCTGCCTCACACCGACCGTGCCTACAACTAACATGTAAATGAGATTTGAACCCGTGACCTCCGTCTTATACTACCTTCCCACCGTACGTTGAGATATCAACCTTTATACTTGAGTCAACATGGTCAGGTGATTTAAAATCACATCATCTTGCAATTAGCTTTTAAGATGATGCTGCATAAAGTAATGGGGTTGAAACATATAGTTCTTCTAAACATAAAGACATAAAGTATTGGTAATAAAGTTTGAGAGTGAAGTGAAATGATTATTTCATTACTTGAATGGAAATGAAAGATACAATCGCCTTATATAGGCTACAAAGAGAAAAGGCGGGAAAAGTAAAACCTAACTAACATTTAAACTAAGAACGCTTTGACTTGCGTTGACTAAACTAGAACTAGCTACAAAACTAAAATTACATTAAGCTACAATCTAATAGACTCTTGTTATGATGTAAGTAATTGGAGGAGATGATTGTGTTGATGGTCCTTTGAGTATTCTTGACTGAATCTTGAGATGTACTCTGTTTTGTGCTCTGTTTTCCTGTATCACCATTACCCCCTTGCAAGTTGGCAGTGTGTAAGGATTACACATGCCAAACTTGGATATACATTTGTGAAAGGGAGATCTGCTAAGACCTTTAGTTAGAGCATCTGCTACTTGATGATGAGTAGGAATGTAGATGGGAAGAAGAATGCATGCTTTGATCTTTTCCCTAACAAAATGGCAATCAATTTCAATATGCTTTGTTCTAGCATGTTGAACTGGATTAGCAGCTAAAGAGATTGATGATTGATTGTCACAAAAAATAGGTATTGGTGTAGAAGTAGAAATCTGTAGATCCTTGAAAAGACTTAGAAGCCATGTGATTTCACAAGTTCAATCTACAAGAGCTCTATATTCAGCTTCTGTGGAAGATCTTGAGACAACTGATTATTTCTTTGATTGCCAAGAAATGAGACAAGAGCCAAGAAAGATACAAAATCCAGTTGTGGATCTTCTTGTTGTTTGATAGCTTGCCCAATCACTATCACAATAAGCTTTGAGTTGAAAATTAGTTGCTGTAGGGAAGAATAAACCTTTTCTTGGACATAACTTAATGTATCTGAGAACTTTAATGAGAGCCTTCAAATGAGGAGTTCTTGGACTATGACTAAACTGGCTCAAACAATGTGCTGCATAGGACAAATCTGGCCTTGTAATTGTCAAGTAAAGTAGTTTGCCAACTAAAGCTCTATACTGAGAAGGGCCAGTGAGAAGATCACCATCTGTTTCATTGATTTTAACAATAGGGTCAACTGGTATATGTGAAGTTTGAGGTTAAGAACATCTATACTGTGTAGTAATTCTAAAGCATACTTCCTTTGAGTCATGGCGATACCTTTACCATTTCTTAGAAATTTAATGCTGAGATAGTAATTAAGACTGCCCAAATCTTTGATACTGAAAGCTATATCTAGCTAGTGTTTGATGTGATTGATCAGCTTGAGATTGTTACCAGTAAGAAGAATATCATCAACATATACCACTAAAGCCAAAAAATCATTGCCTTTCTTGTAAGTGAGAAGAGAAGTGTTTGCATAACTCTGTGTGAAACCATTTTGAAGAAGGAACTCAGTTAGCTTGGTGAACCATTATCTGTTGGCTTGTTTGAGACCATAGATAGACTTTGAAGTTTGCAGATAGGATTTGATATAGTGGAAGTGTGAGTGTAGCCTTGAGGTAATGCTATATAGACTTCTTCATGTAAGTCACCATGTAAGACATGTAGAGACATGAGCGTATGTTTATATCTCAATTGCAGGAATGTGCTCTTGTGATGAACAAAAGTTTTGCTAAGAAATTCTATACAGAGACACACTTTTGGGCTATTTAGGGCATAAGATTTTCATTGTAATCTGTTCCTTCCTTTTGGGTACATCCTTTGGCAACTAGTCTTGCTTGGAATCCTTCAACTGATCCATCTGAATTGTATTTGATTCTGAACATGCATTTTAACCAAATAGGAGACTTGTTTGGTGGAAGAGATGTAAGACTCCAAGTGTCATTAGATTCTAAAGCTTTAAGTTCCTTATTCATTGCATCTACCCATCTTGGATCCTTTGAGGCTTATGAGTAGAATTGTGGTTCTACTGTGGTGTTAATGTTATTGATGAGATGTTTGTAATGTGGAGATTGAATATTTTTGTAATTGATGTATTTTATGTGATGAAAGTTGATGGTAGAGTTAAGAGTGTGTTTGGCTTTGTGAAAATTGGTATGAAAATCTTGGTATTTGGTAGGAATTTTGGTTCAACTGGTAGATTTCCTTGTTTGGGGAGGAGCGAAGGTGTGGTTATGTGATATTGATGGTGATATGTTATTGTTAACAAGTCTGCATTTTGGTTGAAATGATGGTGGAATGAGTAACAGGACTTGTGAAATAAAAAGGTGAAGCGTGAGGTGAGTTATTGTTTGAGGATGGAGAAGGTGAGTTAGTGTTTGCTGAATCAGTGTTCATGGATGACATTGGTTCATTTAAGATTGAATTCTCTGGTGTTTGTTGGTTTTGGGTGTGTGGTATTGGTGAATTTATGTTTTGAAATGGTGAAGGATAGATGTTTGTTGATGTGGTAGAAATTAGTTATGGTGATGTTGTAGCTGGTTTGTGAGCAAAAGGGAAAACATGTTCATGAAACCTAACATGTCTGTTAACAAAAGTTTTGTGTGTGACTGGGTTATATAATAAATATCCTTTCTATATTGTAGGGTAACCGAGAAGGACACATGGTATGGCTCTGGCTGCAAACTTGTCTGATGTATGTTGATGTGCAAAGGCTTGAAATGAGACTGTTTCCATGTGGGTCTTATACAAAATATCCCTTTCTGTTTTTAAAGGGTAACCAAGAAAAGGTAGCACAGTATGGTCTCTTGGCTTACAAACTTGTCTGATTGTATGTTGATGTTGCAAAAGCTTGATAAAGCCTATGAACTCTGAGATGAATGTATGAGTGGGGGGTGTTTGCGCGCGGTATAATATATACAATATTCTAGGACTTTTGTCTTGCTAGGCGATTGGTTTACAAGGTAGTACTGATTATATGAGGTTCATGTGCTAATTGCTCAAGAGACGAATATCCCCAAAAGTTGAATAGAAAAAATTAGGCTGTGAAATCTTATAAGCTCAGGTAATATCTCGAGAAATGAATTGGAAAATTGGCTTGAAATCTTATAGCTCTTGCTACTTCAAGAAGGTGTTTATGTTTTCTTTTAGCTCTAGCATTTTGCTGAGGGGTGTTTAGGCATGAGGTTTGGTGGACTATTCCGTGGTTTTTGAAAAATTCAGATAAGGAATGATTAAGAAATTCTATACCATTGTCACTTCTGACAGTTTTGAGGGAGGTTTGAAAGTGATTTTGATTATAGGCTTGGAACATTTTGATATTTGAAATTGTGTGGTGTTTAAAAGGTAGTACATAGGTCTAAGTTACCCTTAAAAAATCATCCACAATGGTGAGAAAATAATGACATTTATTTATAGTGGAGTGTTTGTATGGACCCCAAACATCATTGTGTATCAACTCAAACAAAGATTTTGCATTGGAATCACTCAGAGAAAATGGTAAAGCATGTTGTGTTGCTAAAGGACAGACATTACAATTGTGAACATTACAATCTTTGGAAATGGAAATTGACTTTATTTGTTCTAAAACAGACAATGAGGGATGTCCAAGTCTTGAATGCCAGAGAGCCATGTTGTTTGTGTTGATGTTGAGGATGGTAGAAGTAGGTCCTTTGGGTTTGTTGTTTGATGATGTACAATCCATTATAGAGGTTGCCATGGGTAATTTTCTTATGGTGGTCCTGAAAATAACAAGCAAAGGGTGTAAAAAGTATAGAAAGTGGTAGGTGTGCTCCTAACTTGCTCACTGATAAAAGGTTATAGGCAAATGAAGGAATGTAGAGTACATTGTGAAGAGTTATGGCTGAGTTAATGAACACTGATCCAGTATGGGTAACATAGGTGGTTTGGCCATTAGGTAAAGTGACATATATGGGTTGTGTGCAGATTTGAATATTATGCATTAAGGTAATTGATATGCAGACATGATCAGTAGCACCACTATCTACTACCCACAAGTATCTATGACTAATCAGGATAGATGCAATAAACTTGTACCTCTTAGCACTCACATGAGAAGCAACAAACTTATATGACTTAGTAAAGCAAGAAACAATGAGTTTAGGTTTACCTTCATTGCTCATGAATGGCATACCATTGGTTTCCTTGTTGTTTTGCATCATGAGAATCATCTGATTTAGCTGATTTTGCAATTAATCCATCCTTGCATTTATTGCAGCATCATTTGATGTAGTTGTGACTGTGGATTCATTAGAGTTTCCTTGAGACATAGTCATATTGACTGTGCTGTTGTTGTCCTGAGAATTGTTCCTGAGTGTTTGGTTTGAGGGTTTATACTTCCCATGTAAAGGATGTCCAACTGGATAACCAACAATCTTATAGCATTCTTCCTTGACATGACCCTCTTTACCACAATTTCCACAAATCACTGCTTTCTTGAAGTTGCTTCTCCTTGATGATTCACCCTGATTACTATTTCTTGAAGATGATTTTCCTTGACTATAGTTTCTTCCAAATCTTGAATTATCAAACCTTGTGTTGTTATTGTATGAGTTCCTTGTATAGTTAGATTGTGCAGACAATACAGTTGGTATGTTCTTGAATGTAGAACCTTCTCTCTGCTTTTCTTCCTGCCTAATCATACTGTAGGCTTTAGCAACTGTAGGCATAGGATTCATGAGAAGAATTTGACCTCTAACATTTGCATAACATTCATCCAAACCCATTAAAAATTGTATAAATCTCTTCCTCTGACCTCTTTCACCATTAATCCTTCTATTCTCACAAACACAAGCATAGACACACATATATGGTGCTTCTAAACTATCATACTCATCCCAAAGCCCTTTCAATTTGTGATAGTAAATTTCAATAGCCAAATTGTTTTGTTTTAATTGAACCAGATCATTAGTGAGTTGATAAACCCTATGACCATCCAACTGTGAATAATGTTCTTGAAGTTTTTTCCAAAGATCACAAGCAGTATTAACAAAGTTTAGTGAATTGCTGATCTGTTTATCAATGGTGTTCTTTGAAATCAAAATCAAACCAGGGTGATCATTCTGGTGCAAGAATAGTGGATGATTGGGTGAATTGGTATCATCATCATTGACTGTTGATGTGTTTATGTATGAGTTTTAATTTTGAGCAATATTCACCATTGTTTGAGTGATGGATATGATTGTATGATGGATTTGGATTGTGAATCTCGTCGGAGAAGATGACCGGAGTTAGTTATTTGTAACAGAATTCTGTTAGGTTTGTTGGAAGTTTGTTGGAGCCCATGGAAGGCTCTGATACCATAATAAAGTTTGAGAGTGAAGTGAAATGATTATTTCATTACTTGAATGGAAATGAAAGATAGAATCGCCTTGTATATGCTACAAAGAGAAAAGGCGGGAAAAGTAAAACCTAACTAACATTTAAACTAAGAACGCTTTGACTTGCATTGACTAAACTAGAACTAGCTACAAAACTGAAATTACATTAAGTTACAATCCAATAGACTTTTGTTATGATGTAAGTAATTGGAGGAGATGATTGTGTTGATGGTCCTTTGAGTATTCTTGACTGAATCTTGAGATGTACTTTGTTTTGTGCTCTGTATTCCTGTATCACCATTAATTGGGGTTGTTACTTGTTAAAATACCTTAAATTACTTTGAACAGCAAAAAAAATTCTAATTCTATCTCTTAAAGCATCCAAATAAGTTGACTTTCCTCGTTAACTTAATCTTAAAAACAGTATTACCTGATATCCATCGACCACTATATTAGACTATTGGAGTGTGATCTAATCAAAGACATACATTCACGGTATCCAAGCTATAGTTTTTTAAAAGAGTGTATACACATTTCACCTGGTACCAAGGGTCAACCTCCAACCCACCCTATACAAGTTCCAACATCAAGTGTTCCATTCATCTACCTTAACTCACATCTTTCTTCAATCATCAATCTGTGCTCTACAATTTCATCATAACCATGTCGAAGATGATCAAAGTACTCTTCATGGTGATCATTACCATCGCCATTACCATCATGATCCTTACAATCACCTCCATCCTTTGCAATGGGAAAGCAGCGAGAAGTGAATCCATGGTTGTGAAACCATTTCCAAAGAGGGTAAATTGTTTCCTATCTGAGACCAAGAACTCTAGACATGCGGACAACAAAATTTGTTACATCTTAGAAGGGAAGAACTCTACATGTTGCAACAACAAATGTATGGACTTAAGCGAAGACAAACACAACTGTGGAGCATGCAAAAACAAGTGCAAGTTTACGAGCTCGTGTTGCGGAGGAGAGTGTGTGAATTTGGCTTATGACAAGAATAAATGTGGGTTATCCGGTAACAAGTGCATGCCTGGTGGTTATTGCATTTACGGTCTATGTAATTATGCCTAACACTATTTTTATCTTGATCGATATTTTCATGTCTGATGCGAGTTCTTTTGAGACTCATCAATGATTCATCATTTCATACATACATAATATCCATAATGCCAATGCATTTTCACCATGGTAATCACTATAATTGCAGTTAATACACTCTGATTTCTATCTTACTATGCTTATTGGTGTACCAAAATTATGTGACCATATCGTTGAATATAAAATGAATGTACTATTCAATTTCCTAAAACTAGATTATGTAGTTTGAGTTACTAGCTAGTTTATATAGAATTCTTCCTAAACCACTTAATCTTATACGGCACCATGTTGTAAATACTTTTATCTTCAACGGTCCAAACCTGTTTCTTTTTTTAAGCAAAAGGCCAAAGTAAAGAAAGTGTACACACTTCAAGAATTTTAACTCTCAGGGACGATGCATATCGTCCCTGAAGGTCACAAAATGTTGTCCCTAAAGTGCTTAAGGACGATATATCGTCCTTAAATTTTTGACCCCAAACCTTGGTCACTAAATTTCTTAAAGGACGATAAGTCAACGCACTTAGGGAATTTAGGGACGACATTATCGTCCCTAAAGTTTTCCTAGTTTAATTTATTTTCTCTTATAATTGTATTTTAAAAGACATGAAAATTAAAATAAACATTTCTTACTATATTTATTTTATATAAAAAAGTTTTGTTTTTAAAGTGTAAATTTTTTAAATTAAATACCACATAGAGACGACAATATCGTCCTTAAACTAATTTTATATATATAAAAAATTAGTTTTATATTTTTCTAATTATTTTGCATAAATGTATTATGGGATGACTTGTTCAAAGCTAGGGACGACAATGTCGTCCCTAAATGAGCCTGCACAGAAAAAAAACAACAGCAAAAAGCTACATCTTCCAGATTTTTTTGAAACTTTTTCCGGAAAAAATCTACCCAAATAAAACCTGTAAATGACCCACAAAAGTATAAAATGAAACTACTAAACTTCATTCATCCATTTCTTCGTTCCAAAACAATATAAGGAAGTCATAGTTTTCGCAAATACGATACAGTTAGGCTAATAGTAATATACGAACAGAAATAACCAAACTATGTCAATACAAATAACATACTACATACCCTTACTTGTCATCCGATGCTGATGAAGGTTCATTACTACCATTACCATCTTCATTATTACCATTACCATCTTCATCATTACTATCTTGATCATCACCATCTTCGTCATCATTTGGTATGCGGCTAGATCCGGGATTCATTACTTTGTAGTAGCGATTAGGGTCAGAATAAGGGTCGGGAATGGGAGTATGTTGATCCCAACTTAAGATCGATTTCTTAGCTTGTAAATGTTAAGTTACTTTGGATAGATCCAAAATAACTATGGTAGAAAATTTGTGAATACTAAAGAGTATTAATGAAACAATAAACTGTATGAACAATGATATCACTAAAAAGCTCCAATATTATTATTATCAATAATACGAGTACTCTGTGTAGTACTAGGGTTTACAACCTTGAAGCTATATATCAAAAACGTATGAATGTGTGTGTTAATAACCATAACCTAGGATCTCCTTTTATACATCAAGGAGTCCTTTATAAAATAACTACAAATCTTCTATAATTTTAATAGATAACTGCAAATATTCTAACTTAATAAGATATACATATCTTTTACAAAATATCTCATACTTATCCCGTAAGTAATATTGATAAACAATCTTTATCTTAATCCTTTCTCTTGTCTTTATCCTTCTAACAGTAGAAACTCTTCTAACACTTGTAATCTTTCAGCAGTTGTAAGCAACAGCATTAACTTTTATACCAGCAGCACTAACTGTGTACAAGCAGTAGTAACTACTTAGAATATTTTCTTCATTCTTCATCAGTAGTACTAAGTTACACTAGCAGTACTAACTTTATGCTAACAGTTGTAACTTTACTCAAGCAGTACTAACATATACTAGCAGTACTAAGTTACACTAACAGTAGTAACTTGTATACTAGCAGTATTAACTACTTAGTAGTATTTCTTTCAAGTCTCTGAGCAGTCTTAACTTCCATTAGTAGTAGTAATATATACTAGCAGTAGTAACTGACAGTACTAACTACTTAGCATATTTTTCACTAATTATCACTAACAGCAGTAAGTTATGCTTAGCAGCAGTAACTCTAACCTTAGCAGTATTAACTCCAAGATCATCATGAAGTCTTTTGATCCCAACAATCCTCCCCTAAACTTGATGTTCATTTTCTGAATCTTCAAGTTTCTTGATTAAAAGCTTTATCTTCACTAGGAGGATGCAATCAAACACTTCCAGGATTCTTGACCCGTTTTGTCATGAGCTTAAGAAGTTGATAGTACATTTCATTCCAATGGTCAGTTTGAAGCTTCTTGTTGAGCATTTTTGTAATTGTTGTAGGTGTGAGTGGATACTTTTTCTCTACCAGCATAAAGATATGCAGATTCTGAAATCTCACAAAATGTACTCCACTTGAAGAAAATAGCTTCCAAACTGTCACCTTGTGTCCTTGTAGATTTCTCCATACATCACTTTCTATATCAGGTTCAAACATCACTTTTAGATCACCCCATAACACTCTTTCATATGCCTCCTCTAGCCTTGTATTCCCATGTTTAGCTTTAACCAACTTCCAGAGTGTTTCCAGGTCTTCTCTGTTAATGTTCTAAATCAAGCGTTGAATCATTGGATGAGTACCTCTATGAACTTTCCACTAGCCTCCTTATGAATGTGAAAGTATCCCACTTTCCTATTTGATGGATTTTCCAATCAATCGAATGATGGAGCTTAGTGGCTAGAGGTAATAGCATCAATTGCAAACCGAATGCATCATCAGGAACTATCTCCATATGCTTTTTCATCTCTGCTTCATCATCTACTTCAGCTTCTACATTCTCATCTAACTTTTGCTTCTTTAAATTTTCAGATTCAAGTTCTTCTCCTGCTCTTTTAGAACTTTCTTCTGTTCTTGTCTCACTGCCTTTCACCAACTCTGTATCCATGTCTACAAATGTGTTTACTCTTTTCATTTCTTTGTCAAACACATCAGAAATACCTCAAAAGCTTTTGGTCCTTCAATGATTGTTCTTGTAATCCCATCCATGTTTTTTTAGATAAATAGACATTGTATTTCTCTTTTTGAGCCTTAGTTGGAGTGGTTTTCCCTTTCATCTTTCTTCTGCTCTAAGTCTTGCAAAATCTTCTACCTTTTATTCATGACTCCACAAACATCTTGAAACTTTTTTCAATAGTCAAGATTCTCCTTGACTTCAGCCTTAATCTGCAGCTAGCTCTAATCTGCTGCATCCATCCATAGCATCAAGCGATTATCCCATTCGCAATGTTTGCATATTCTTCTCTTGTCTTGCAAGCTTTCGCTTCTTCTTCGTCCAATTCAACATCTAATCGAGCTTTAAGTTTGTTGAGCAACCTCCTCATCAAACATAATTTATCTTCTTCTCAAAGGTTTTCAGGTCTTAAACCATTTTATTGCCTTGCCTTTGTCTTTAGCCTGTGGAAGTTTTGATCGTTGTGGATAATGGTGAAGTTTGTTGTTGAAAATTCCCTTGGCTCATTAAACTACAACCCCTCTAGCCGGGGTCTTGTATCAGCAGTTGTAGTGTTGTAGCACAGTTGTAACAACCTTTGGGTTTAGCTGCTTTGATTTCAATTAAGTTTTTTGACGCCATGGTCAATTCCATCACAGTTTTTTGTTATAGCAACTTCAGCCTACCAACTTCCCTTCAACCACATCCTGTTTCACCAAATAACTTCTTCACCATCAAGAATACATGTATCAAACATTTCTTCATCATTCTTCCCCTGAGTCTCATCAACCAAAGTAACCTCTGTATCAGCATCAATAGCAGCTATTTTCCTCCCCTGTTTAGATGCATCCTCCTGATCACCCAAATCATCATCTTCAGAGGAAACAACTTGTGCAGATCTACCAATCTTGAATAATCTTTTTATCCCTCGAGGTTTTGGCTTCCTTTTCCCTTCTAGCTTTTTGACTCTCTTTTTCAATTCAGTAATCTCTACAGCTTGAGAGGTCTTTGTATTCTCCAGAGTCAATGAACTCGTTTATGATTATGCTGGTACAAAAGTTCCATTAATTCCGTTTTAGGTTAAGTCTATCCCTCACCCACTGGTAGTGGATCACTAGAATGTGGTAGGTTCACATCCACATTTACAGTATCATTAGTTATAGTTGTTTTGTAGGACCTACTAAGGTTATAAGGGATCTCTGGTGGGGCCCCCTTTCCTGCTGTTTCTTCTAGAACTATTTTCTTATGGGATTTAATGTTTTGGATGGATGATAGAGTGGGTGATGATGGGTAATCAAGTTGTGTATTCTGAACCTATTAGGCCCTACTTTGTTCTTGTTTTTTGAACAATCATGGGTTGGAAATAGAGTGGAGTGTCCCTACTAGAAAGAGTCTTTTCCCCCTGCCGTCATCCATGTAGCAAAGACCTTCTTTGTAAGAAGGTGTAACATAAATATTTTTATTTGTTTGGACAATCCTTCACTTGTTTATCCAGGGAACACCTTGCAACAAACCTGGATGCATATAGAAATTTAACCCACCCTCTAAGTTCTTCAGACCATATTATCAAAAAGTTACATTGGAAAAGTTGAAATTATTGGTTTGTGGACAAGACGATGACAACAAGTGCCATGAGTGATACTAAATTCGATTTCCAGGCAGTAGTCTAGCATAAGGCACACTGTCCCAGAATTGTTATGGGATAAAAAATTTCCATTGCAAAGTAAAAGAAAGCTTTATAGAATGTAAGCCTTTTGTGTAACATTTTCATACCCCACTTTCCTTTCTGCAAAAATGGTAGCATTAGGATAGGAACGATACAGTACCATTTTCATCAGCAAGTTAAAGATCTATTCTTACAGATGCTTCAGTGACGATCACCTTCTTCTTATCCACTAGGGCTTGAATCTGCACTTCTCCAGTAACAGTTTTCACGTTTGCTGTAGCCCAGAATTGCTCAATACATAAAGTATAGATTGTGGGATTAATCATTAACGCATATTTGATAGGATGGGCGTTCTGCGAAAATATCCACAATTTTGTTCGAATCTCCACACTGTTTCCCATTGGTTAATTTATCTAAGAATGCGACCATGTTGTATGAACTAGCGAATGGTGCAAATACTGGTGGGTCATCATTTGTCTATATTGGAGGATAAATACCTATTGATGCATCTACTCTCCCCAATACTGATTTACCCCATTGAGTCCTAATAAATACCTTACTTTAGAGAGAGTCTAATGTATTATCACAAATGATTGCATAGTCAGTGGAAACATATGAAATGAAGATATGGTGCAGAGGCTGATTTCTACAAATGAAGAACACCATTGATGACCAGTCCTCTTCCCACATCTCATAGTTCATAGGATTACCCTAAAGTCAAAGTCTATGGAGATCCTAAATTAGCCGTTATAAACAAGAGAAAGATCACTAAGGCTTAAATATTCATTACAACAAAACGAGCTTTTGCGTAAGCTACATCTACAATCCGAACAGAACATATCATAAAGACCATCAAAACTGTCTGTTAGCATGTTTTCTCTCCCAAGACGATATCACAAGCCTTAGAGGATGAAAGCTGGGTTGAAGCGATGCAAGAGGAATTGCTCCAGTATCCAAATTATAAAAGGTTGGGATACCTTATTGATTACCATTTTGGAAAAAGGCCAATTGGTCAATAAAATGGGTCTTTCAGGAATAAAGTAGGATGAGAGGAGTCTTGTTTGTTGAAAAACAAAGCAAGGCTTATACACAAGGGTTTTTAGACAGTAAGGTAAGGTAAGCACTAGATGAGGCTTCATTCAACCTATTGACCAGGGATTGAGGTAATCGGGAATATTTTTAGCCTTTTGTCATCATTTCATATGGGATTTCCTGTCTACCAAATAAGTTAAGGTGCATTCGATCTATACGCACTATTGGAGAGGAGTTAATATGTTCTGTCAACTTCGCATGCTTTGGTTGATCCCTGAGCTCATCCAAACACAGTTTATAAGGGTGATCAAGTTCTCTTTATGGTCTACAATCAAGCGCCTAAGCTTGGTATCTGAGACACTTTTCTTGCTTTCCGCTGGAAAATGGTTTTAGGAGAGAGGACAAATAACACCAAACATATTTATCAAGTAAGAACAAGAGTGACATTTATGTAAGTCCAATGGATGTGGATGACATCATTTTTTGGCTCTCAAAACGCAGTCTAATGTGTAACTCAGAGTTTGAAGATGTATGCACAAAAGATTCCAGATGAACTCCACCGGTGAGCTCACAATCTTTTTAGGATTGGCGGTGCAACAATAACCTGAAGGAATCTTTATCATTAAGACAATTATGTAGCTGAGCATTCCTTAAAAGTTTTGATGTTTTGTTCCATCAAAAATAGCTACTACACCTATTGAGTCAAATAACCCCTATCCATAAGATGAAGATGAGTAGATGTAGATGTGCGATGTCTACAGGTCAATGACGATCAATGATTGGTTCCCTGATGTATTTGACTGCATCAAGGCCAGACATCATGTTTGCTGTCTGTGCCTGTGCAAGGTTTCAAGTCACTCCAAAAGCTTCCCATTTACATGCTGTAAAGAGGATCTTTAGATATCTCAAACATCAACCCAAACTAGGGTTATGGTATCCTAGGGATTCCCCTTTTGAACTAGAAGCTTTCTCAGATAGTGATTATGCAGGAGCCAGCCTTGACAGGAAATCAACAACTGGTGGATGTCAATTTCTTGGTAGAAGACTCATATCTTGGCAGTGCAAGAAGCAGACAATTGTGGCAAATTCTACTACTAAGGCAGAATATGTTGCAGCTGCTCATTGCTGTGGGCAAGTACTATGGATACAAAACCAAATGATGGATTATGGCTTTAACTTCATGAACACCAAAATCCATATTGACAATGAGAGCACCATATGTGTTGTCAAGAATCCAGTTTATCACTCAAGAACCAAGCACATTGAGATTCGACATCACTTCATAAGGGATTGTTATGAGAAGAGATTGATAGATGTTCTCAAGATGCACACTGACTCAAACGTTGCAGACCTTCTCACCAAAGGATTTGATGTTACCAGGTTTAACTTTTTGGTGGGCAGCATTGGAATGTTAAATCTGTAGTTACATTTGTGGGGAGGTTATATTGTAAAGTTTGTACATACTAGTTTACATTAATACTGCTAGGATATTAATGCTGGTAGATAGGATATAGTTAGTTCAAGTTCGTGGAATATTGTAGCATTTTTCTTGTTATTGCACTAACTTTTCAGGATAAGCATGGATTTGAGGATGGATAGATGCAGTGCTGGCAAATTCTACTCATATATGGTCTGTAAGTACTAAATATTAGAGTATTCTGGTAGTTTACAAGTTAATTCTGGTGGACTACTTGTTAATTCTTTGGACTTAAAGTTAATTCTGTTGATGATGACGTATAGTCCAACCTCGGGTCATGAACCCGACCCACGAATACTATTTATACCCAGGCCCATAATGAATGGGCCA
>BQNB010151474.1:0-15895 GCA_026074375.1 Tanacetum coccineum | reverse complement strand
ATCATACTCTTGCGTTTCCTGTCAGCGTAGAGTTGAACATGTGGCACTAGGTTGGCATAACCCACTGCTCTGTTTTTGCAGCTGTCTGAAAAATCTTTAGGTGGTCTTCCGGATCCTCACTTTCGCCATATGTCTTAATATGGTTGGGCATTCTTGTCTTTGGAAAATCGAAATAGCGAATTCTGGGTGTAAAAGGATCTACTTCTTCACACACCCTTGGTTAAGACAGATCGTCCTCCTCCCTACTTGGTTTTTTTTCTTTGACCTTGATTTCCAATGACCGCCTCTGCTGTATTCACTTTCTGAGAGAGTGTCTGTATACCTTGAGTATGAAGATTAATTGTGGCTATCGGAGCGTGTGGACACACTCCTTCCCCTACTACCCAACCTTTTGAACACGCCTCCTTCTTTCTCTTTTGGTTTTGGAGATCTTGATCGGTCACGTCTGAGTCTTGAGAACAAACTAGGGCTACGTCTTGGGCTGTACGAGCACCTAGATCTATACCTCTTTTCGATTTCCATGGTACTCATCGTCCTTGACTCGGAATATCGTGATGTTCCGGTAGATCCGTCGAAGTTAAGTCGGGCTTTCACTTCTTTCAGCTTTTCATTCTTTTCTTTTTCCTTATTAAACTTCTCAGTTATGATTGGCATTAGTTGGTTGTAATTCTTATCGCAATATTCCCAAAGGGCTGCGTCGGATGCAGGCCTGTCTCGTTCTTGCGGAGTTGGCTCTTTTCCCCTCCCGGTCGTATTCCGCACGGAGGACGTGGGCTGGCTAGGGGGAGGTTGTTCGGGATTGCTCATGGTGAGTATTTTTGTAGAACGCAGTTGTATCCTAGTCACACGGATGGCGCCAACTTGTTTGTACAAAATATGTTACGGGTTGATAAGATGGGTCTAGATGGTTATGGGACTGACCCGATGGATGAGGCCTTGTACTAAATCAAGTGAAAAGATGAATTATTGCACAATCAAAGCTAAACCGTTAGTCTTATCGTGAGGACGGACCCCACGATTAGACTCCGATGTAAGAGTAAGTATGCATATTTATAAGATAATGTCAGAGAGTGTGTGTGTGAAATATGATTAGAGAATTGTACCTTGTGGAGTGTGAGAGTATCCCCTTTTATAGGTGAGCCAAATACTAGGTTTTCCTATTATTTCGCTTGGGTTTGTTGGGCCGAAGTGGGACCCTTGTCGGGCAAAGATCCGCTTGTAATCGTGTCTTGCGGATATGGGTTTAACTAGCGGACTTCCGCTTGCCCTGCGGAAGTATCCTTCGAAAACCCCTTATCCGTCTTGTAACTTCCGGACCATCGCCAGTTTGGCTTGGGCTTATTTTGGTCCATCGTGTTGGTTGTCTTATTGGGCTTGGGCCCATATGTGATTTATGTAAGCCAGGCCCAGAAGCCCGCTTTACATGTGAGGTTTATGTAGTCCAGCTGGCCCAAAGGCCTGCTCTACGTAATATACGTCATCCTCTTCGATGTGCTCCCTCTTGTGTTCAAAGTATTTTATCTTTTTTGAGAATGATATGAGTTTCTCAACTGTATCTTTACATTACTGAGACTATCATACGTAATCAAGCTCCACGGCTCCAAGTTGACTTCACCCAATATCCAATGGTTGTCATTTAAATTGATCGGAAAGAAGACATGCAAATCAAGTTTGAATGATTAATTTTCACGGTTGACTTTTTGAAAATGTATCCAACTTTACTCCAAATGTTATTTGATCTCCAAATTCCATGTATGCAATGATGAAAACACATGTGCCATATACATTTGTATCACTGTGTAAATCATTTAGTTTTGAGTTGAATTTAGATCGGTTTCTATTGAATGTGATCTCTAATCGTTATGCAACTGGGCTATTGATGTCTAATCCAACATGACCTTCCTATATGAATTACATGGCTGGTGCCTTACTGTTAGTTTCAGATTCTTTGTTTAGCGAGACATGATACCAACAAGATTCATTTGTTTGGCTGGTTTAAAAGCGTTACAGGTATTTATCAAGTAGCTAAAAACACTTGCGTTAACCTATTTTTAAGTCAAAGGCATGGCTTTACATAAAACAAAGGGATATTGCATAAAGGTAATGAAAGATATAATTGATTAAAGATATTTGGTAGTCCTATCTTATTTCAATACCTATTGTTACCGAACCGGGATCGACATAGAATTGATAGAAGATTATAAACAAGATAGATAGTTTATATTGATGGGATAAACCGACTCCCTGATGGTTTATATTAATGAGATAAACCGACCCCCAATTGATTAACAAATCAATTCTTCATATTCATTCAACATAATCCTAATCCCCTATTTATAATAAAAGATCCCTACTTAACTTGTTGATTAAGAAAATATAATAAAGGTAAGGGTTAATGGCATGTAATAGCAACGTACTTTCCAATTTGAGCCGTTATCAGATATGAACTTTAAAAAGTATCACAATACCCATCCAACTTTCAAAATTTGTGCTATTATCATACTTTTGATGACGTGTCAATGACGTGGCACTGACGTGGCATACCTGAAAGTCTGACACGTGGCACCATTTATAACATGACACGTCATCAAAAGTATGATAATAGCACAAATTTTGAAAGTTGGATGGGTATTGTGATACTTTTTAAAGTTCGTATCTGATAACGGCTCAAATTGAAAAGTACGTTGCTATTATATGTCATTAACCCTAAAGGTAACTAATAAATGCTAATAAGGAAACTGATAAGAAGATTCTTATCAGACTATGATAGTATGATCTTAATTCTCAGTCAACTCCAGCTTTAGTGCAGTAACATTATGTTGGTTATTTATGGAAACTATAATATTGTCACTTGTTATTCTGTTATTTTTGGTTTACAGGAAGATTCTTGGCAGTATTTATTACAATTGGAATTTTGGATGTCGATTATGTTGTTAGACTTGTGTACATGTTGGTATCGTAGGTTCTAGATGGCTACAAGTATGTGTACTGTCTGTATGATTTTGATAGTGATAACTGATAACCATAGGCCTAGTATTAAGTTAAAATGTTGTGAAGTTGTTAACTCCTTGGCATATTCTTGTTCTTCTGGCAATTGGATATGTAAGTGAGTGGACTTAAGTTATGTTTCATTTCTATAAGAGTAATGGGTCAACTGAATTCAAACCATTTTGATTTGTTAGCTTACAGTGGAATCACTACTACAAAAAGTGCTTCCAAGACTCGTTCTAAACCAAATCGAGACCGGTTTTCCGTATGGTCTGTATGAGGGGGGCTTTCAATGTGAAATCAAACCGGAGGACGGTTATAAACGGTTGCATTTGGTGTTTGAGACCGGCTTGGCGATTAAAAACACGTCTGCATTTGGTTTTTGAGACCTGTTGGATGATTAAAAACACGTCCGTAAAACATTATGTTGGTTATTTATGGAAACTTATAATATTGTCACTTGATATTCTGTTATTTTTGGATTTTACAGGAATATTCTTGGCAGTATTTATTACAATTGGAATTTTGGATGTCGATTAGGTTGTTAGACTTGTGTACATGTTGGTATCGTAGGTTCTAGATGGCTACAAGTATGTGTACTGTCTGTATGCTTTTGATAGTGATAACTGATAACCATAGGCCTAGTATTATGTTAAAATGTTGTGAAGTTGTTAACTCCTTGGCATATTCTTGTTCTTCTGGCAATTGGATATGTAAGTGAGTGGACTTAAGTTACGTTTCAGTTCTAAAAGAGTAATGGGTCAATGAATTCAACCTTTGATTGTTAGCTTCTGACAGTGGAATCACTACTTCAAAAAAGTGCTTCCAAGACCCGTTCTAAACCAAATCTAGACCGGTTTTCCGTATGGTCTGTATAAAGGGGGCTCTCCATGTGAAATCAAACCGGAGGACCGGTTTATAAACCGTGTTTGCATTTGGTGTTGGACCGGCTTGGCTGATTTAAAACAGTCTGCATTTGGTTTTTGAGAACTGTTGGATGATTAAAAAACAGTCCGATAAAAATGATGTTGGTTTATTTATGGAAACTTATAATATTGTAACTTGATATTCTGTTATTTTGATTTTACGGAAGATTCTTGGGCCAGTATTTAGTAAATTGGAATTTTGGATGTCGATTATGTTGTTAGACTTGTGTACATGTTGTATCGTAGGTTCTAGATGGCTACAAGTATGTGTACTGTCTGTATGATTTTGATAGTGATAACTGATAACCCTAGGCCTAGTATTAAGTTAAAATGTTGTGAAGTTGTTAACTCCTTGGCATATTCTTGTTCTTCTGGCAATTGGATTTTAAGTGAGTTGGACTTAAGTATGTTTCATTTCTATAGTGTAAGGGTCACTGAATTCAAACCATTTTGATTTGTTAGTTACAGTGGAATCATACTACAAAAAGTGCTTCCAAGACGTTCTAGAACCAAAATCAGACGGTTTTCCGTATGGTCTGTATGAAGGGGGGCTCTCCATGTGAACATCAAAACCGAGACCGGTTTATAAACCGGTTTGCATTTGGTGTTTGAGACCGGCTTGGCGATTAAAAACACGTCTGCATTTGGTTTTTGAGACCTGTTGGATGATTAAAAACACGTCCGTAAAACATAATGTTGGTTATTTATGGAAACTTATAATATTGTCACTTGATATTCTGTTATTTTTGGATTTTACAGGAAGATTCTTGGCAGTATTTATTAATTGGAATTTTGGGATGTGATTAGTTGTTGAGACTTGTGTTAATGTTTGCTATGTAGGTTCTAGATGGCTACAAGTATGTGTACTGTCTGTATGATTTTGATAGTGATAACTGATAACCCTAGGCCTAGTATTAAGTTAAAATGTTGTGAAGTTGTTAACTCCTTGGCATATTCTTGTTCTTCTGGCAATTGGATATGTAAGTGAGTGGACTTAAGTTATGTTCAATTCTATTAAGTGTAATGGGTCAAAACTGAATTCAAACCATTTGATTAGTTAGCTTACAGTGGAATCACTACTACAAAAAGTGCTTCCAAGACCCGTTTTAAACCAAATCGAGACCGGTTTTCCGTATGGTCTGTATGAGGGCTCTCCATGTGAAATCATAACCCGAGAACGGGTTATAAACCCGGTTTGCATTTGTGTTGTGACGGCTGGCGATTAAAAAACACGTCCTGCATTTGGTTTTTGCGACATGTTGGATGATTAAAAACTGTCCGTAAAAACATAGTGTTGGTTAATTTATGGAAACTTATAATTTTGTCACTTGATATTATGTTATTTTTGGATTTTACAGGAAGATTTCTTGGCTTTATTTATTACAAAATTGAATTTTTGGGATGTCGATTATGTTGTTAGTCTTGTGTACAAATGTGTATCGTAGGTTCTAGATGGCTTACAAGTATGTGTCTGTCTTGATGGATTTTGATAGTGATAACTGATAACCCTAGGCCTAGTATTAAGTTAAAATGTTGTGAAGTTGTTAACTCCTTGGCATATTCTTGTTCTTCTGGCAATTGGATATGTAAGTGAGTGGACTTAAGTTATGTTTCATTTCTATAAGAGTAATGGGTCAACTGAATTCAAACCATTTTGATTTGTTAGCTTACAGTGGAATCACTACTACAAAAAGTGCTTCCAAGACCCGTTCTAAACCAAATCGAGACCGGTTTGCATTTGGTGTTTGAGACCGGCTTGGCGATTAAAAACACGTCTGCATTTGGTTTTTGAGACCTGTTGGATGATTAAAAACACGTCCGTAAAACATAATATGGACCGGTTTTAAAGATAGAAACGTGTCTCTAATATATTTTTATTTTTAGAAAAAAAGGGGTTGTTTGGGATTACTTTTTCAAAACAAGCCCAAACAGCCCCCATTAGTGTATTCAGTAAGCAATCCAACATCTTTAATATAAGCAATCCGAAAAAATCATGCATTTCAGTAATATTTCTAGAAAACCAAAATACATCATTCATATGTATACAAGTTTAATTCATTCGTCGCCTCTAAATGAAATGTATCGTGTATATGTGTAACCTTTTAGCTAAAACAACTACGGAGTGAAACAAGTTACAGCTGAAACATAAAAAAGTTGCAAACACTTATTTAAGTAGCTGTAGCAAGTGATTGGATTTATTAGCAGCTCTCTTAACTGCATGAACTATTCATTAATCGCTGAAATCATACGAAGACAAGATTTTCATCAATGTTGTGAATGGCCTATATCACAAAAATTACTATTTAAATAGAATTTGATAACATTTAAACACGAAGGAAAAATAAACAGGAAAACATTATAAAACATGACTTTAGGTAAAACCAGTAGCAGAGGAAACAAGATTAAGCTCCTTCTTAAACATTACCATAGTAATTAGTCGGAAAATAAAATTAAAAAATAAACATACTATTGAGCTCATTTTCTGCCAAACGATCCATAACGTCCCTTTTTTAGTTGTTAAAATAAGTTAATCCGGAAACAGCCCGTAATCATTTTTAATTAGCAAAGCAATCGTTAAACACTTCAAAGTAATTAATTTAAAGGTATGTTAATCATACTTGTCATAAAGAAACAAATAAACTTGCGCTTATCACTTTCATTGAATACATCTTGTTTATGAACTTACTTGAAGCTAAACTTAAACAGCAAACAACTTTACTTTCTGAAGCTAACTGATATACACTTTCACTTTCAATCAGCCAAAACTTCAACGTCCATCTTCCATTCTAATAGGAGTCATATCCTGTAAAGGTAAATAATATACAATGTGTTTGTAAGTGATCATCAATATTAAGAGCTACTCAAACAAATTCATATGAATACCATATAAACATGTCACCAACAAGCAACACCAAAAATACTTAATATTAAACCTTCTTTGAGAATTAGAGAAACTGAATAGACTGAACGATGAAAGCTTTAACGTGTTAAGCTTACATTCAATCTTCCTGAGGCATACTTGCTTTATAATTATAAGCACTGTTAATAAATGGCAGCCTACTTGAAACCAATTAGCAACAAAAAGTGCAGCCGGTTGAGCATCCAGTAAGCAACCAGTACCCGAAACCAAATAACCAATAAACAACCAATAAGCAACCAATATGTAAGAAATGGTAACCTACTCGAAACCAATAACCAACAAGCAACCAGTACCCGAACAACTCGAAACCAGAACCTGTTATGAAGATACAAACAGCTCGAAGCCAAAAAATGTCACAAAAGTGCAGCCTGATACGAAGAAACCAGGACCTGAACAACTGGATACCCAGGACCTGTTATGAAGATACAACCTGCTCGAAACCGAGAAGTAACCAACTATGTACTGTGGAGATGCAGCCAGTTACGGGTACAGAATATATATCCTAAAAACATACAGTTCGATTGAACTTTAGTGTGCTAGAATAAATTTATACTTCTATATGTTCTAAAACATAACATTGAAGCAGAATCGATGTCTTTGGGAAATGCTATCTAAATGAGCAAAACTCGTATTTGGCACTATCATGACGAACAATGACTTTGAACAAACTGTGTTAATGTCTTTGCATTCAAAACCGATGTCTATAAATTAGTTAACCTTTAATCTAGCTAACACTATAGGCTCTTAACAAAGTCTTCCAAACGTAAATACGATATCATTGCCATCAACACCAGAATCACATTACTCAATCGACAATAGCTTGTATAAGTAAAACATGCTAAACATTAGTTAAAGCAACCATTGTATTGTTAAAGCACACTTGCGTTAACCTATTTTTAAGTCAAAGGCTTTACTTTACATAAAACAAAGGGATATTGCATAAGGTACTGAAAGAATATAATTTGATTAAAGATCATTTGGTAGTCCTATCTTATTTTCAATACCAATTGTTACGAACCGGATCGATAATAGAATTGATAGAAGATTATAAACAAGATAGATAGTTTATATTGATGGGATAAACCGACCCCCTGATGGTTTATATTAATGAGATAAACCGACCCCCCGATTGATTAACAAATCAATTCTTCATATTCATTCAACATAATAAGAATTACAATCCTAATCCCCTATTTATAATAAAAGATCCCTACTTAACTTGTTGACTAAGAAAATATAATAAAGGTAACTAATAAATGCTAATAAGGAAACTGATAAGAAGGTTCTTATCAGACTATGATAGTATGATCTTAATTCTCAATCAACTCCAGCTTTAGTGCAGTAACATTATGTTGGTTATTTATGGAAACTTATAATATTGTCACTTGATATTCTGTTATTTTTGGATTTTACAGGAAGATTCTTGGCAGTATTTATTACAATTGGAATTTTGGATGTCGATTATGTTGTTAGACTTGTGTACATGTTGGTATCGTAGGTTCTAGATGGCTACAAGTATGTGTACTGTCTGTATGATTTTGATAGTGATAACTGATAACCATAGGCCTAGTATTAAGTTAAAATGTTGTGAAGTTGTTAACTCCTTGGCATATTCTTGTTCTTCTGGCAATTGGATATGTAAGTGAGTGGACTTAAGTTATGTTTCAAACAATTGCAGTTTCTATTGTGTTAGGAATATGAAATATGATCAGAAAAACTTTATGATGGTTTCTTACGAGATAAATGCTTCGATTTCCATTTATCTTAACAACTACAAACAGTATAAACAAAAAACCACTAAATTCTGATATATAAAAACGAAGTTCCAGAAATTTAAGGTTTATAAACTTACCAAGTAGATGAGGGATCTTAAAGTCGTCTTCAAACTCTTAATTTTCACCTCCTCTGGTGATCTTATTAGAATTTTATTCGAGTGTTCAAAATCTATCAGCTTAGTGTGAAAGTTTTGTGTGTATTTTTAGCTTAGGGGTTATCTTTTGATGTTGGTAAATGGAGGATGCTTTTGGAAAATGGAGGATGAAGAAGGTGTTCATAGAATGGTTTATTAATAGCGTCTGGAAACGTGTAATTCTTTTAATACTAAAACTTTACGCTTTACAAAGCATACTAGTAAATGTTTAAAGTGAATAATGACACTTACATATTCATCAGAGAGGTCTCGGAGGGGTGTTCAAGCGGTGTCGTAGCACTTGGCGTCCAGTCAGAAGTCAAAAGTGGTGTCGTACCACCGCCACCACCCACGCCTGCACCGACACGACCCATATTCAGCTAGGAATGAACTTTTGTTGTATGTTTCAATGATGGTTAAAGTAGACATATGTATTGTAAGAGTCTATTCATAATAATTACATAGTTATTATGAATGAACTTTTGTTGTACGTTTCAAGGATGGTTAAAGTAGACATTTGCATTGCAGAAGTCTATTCATATTAAAGAGTTTGTTCATATTCAGGATAACTAAGAGCATCCAAATTAGTTATTTTAATGTATAAGGTAGATAAAACATATCTATTATGTCGCAAACTAGTCTTATGTCGCAAGAAAAACATATCTATTAAAAAATGTAATTCTTTCTTGATATTGCTTACGATTTCCTTATAGTCACTGTCTTTATTATCTCATGTCATCTCAAACGTGGGGGTTTTCGTTCAGAGCTAACTAAGAGTGAGGTTTATCCCTAAGGAGAAAGGTTCGAGTCTTGCATTGCGTACTGCACAATTGGATGTCATTGTGAGCTCGAATCACTAACTGACCATTTTAAAAAAAACGTGTTAGCTTTAATACTTAGAAATGAATATATGAAGGAATTCCAAACACGTGATCGGTTCACAGTTTCCAACAAAAATTGTTACGACTAACACTTGTTGTTACGGTTTGACCGAAAATAGTTCGGTAGCTACATTAACAACCCGTAAATGATCCCACAATTTTAGTGTAAACCAGTTTCGTATTTTCAATCACACGTGTCATACGAAAAACTTTTTTTGTTTTTTAAAAAACGTGAAGATGAGAATTGAGGGATGTATACATATAAAAAAACACATTTTGTTTAAAACTTAAAAAACATAAATTAAAAAAATGAGTAATGTTGTTATAAACAAATGCATCTACTTATGAGAGACAATGTATACTATTAAATAGCTAATAGGTATTTAACAATTGACTTTCTTCGTTCTCACTTACTTCACGTATAAAGAAAAGCACACACAAATTAACGTTATATGCATGCTAATGGGGCAAGTATGTTTCTCATTGTGGTTCACCTTCATCTTTTTTTGTGGTCTATATCATGCGAGTTATAGAAGTAGTAGGGAATTTGTTCCGTCTGTCGGAGTTGTAATCTTACTATTAATATGATTGTGACAACTTTTATTGGATACGTACCACCTTGGGGTCAGATAAGCTTTTGGGGAGCTACAGTAATTACAAGTTTAGCTAGCGTCATACCTATAGTAAGAGATACCATAGTGACTTGGCTTTGTGGTGGTTTCTCCATGGACAATGCCACCTTAAATCGTTTTTTTAGTCTTCATAATTTACTCCCCTTTCTTTTAGTAGGCCCCAGTCTGTCCGCACTTTACTATACACCGTCAACACTATGAACGGGTAATTGTCTAATATTTTAAAATTTCATTTACAAATTAAATACGGAGTATCATTTATTTTGAGACGAAAGAAGTAACATTTAAGATATGTATTCGTAAGTACACAAAACAAGAATAATGTGCCGATTTTCATATAAATATAAAATCAAGATCATCGATTAATGATTTACAATACGTAAGTTCACATGAGATCCATTAATGATTTACAATACATGTGTATTCACATTTCTTATCACTTGTATCCATGCCTTGTTGAAAGTTTTTTAAGTATAATGTTTTACACCATAAACACCGAAAGCAATTCTTAAATTCATTAAAAAAAACATGTACCGTCCATATTAGAAACAATATGTAAAAAAAAAGTATAACGACACAAATGGACTAACGATGCAAAGCGGTCGTTAACTAAATGGACTAACGTTGCCACATAATAACTAACGGTACAAACATTTGGTTCAAGTAAGTTAAAAATTTAAAAGTACGTGGGTTTCGGTGTTAATAAAAAAGTAAAGGGTTCATGTCGGGAAATTTTGAAAAGTACGTTGGTAATTTATGGCTTTTACCCAAACATAAAATGAGAACATTGACTAGAAAAAAAACAAAAAATATCTATTATCTTCATCATTCTTTTCAAACATTAACATATAGAAAAAGCAACAAATAACATAACTTAAACAAAAGTTAGAAAAACATAAGACAACTAATTAAGATTTTATACTAATAACTTTATGATAATCCATTCATTTGAATCTTGAGCACAAGCTATGCAAGTGCATTGTACTGATCATTCAAACCATTCCACCCTTGAATCCCATTATTCCGATTGTTCATGTTTCCAACGTTTTCGCCATGGCTTTGATCCCTAACCTGTGCGTAATTTCCAACATTTTCGCCTTGGCTTTGATCCACATTAACCTGTGCGTAATTTCCATCAAAGAACCATTCGGTTTGTGAGGATTTTGAAGTTTTCAGATTTTGAAACATAATGGGCTGTAATTTTTGAGCTTGAGAGTCCAAAACTATCTGGTTTTGCTGCTCAGTTTCACCTCCAATGCCAGTAAACAACGAGGCGAGTCTTTGTTGTTGCTGCAGGTTGATAGAATTTAAGGACTCAATAGAGGAAGCAAGATTATTAGTAATACCAAACTCTTGAAAGTCCATTAAGCTGAAAGTCCATGGCAGGTGGTGAAAGACCAGTGAACAAATTACTCAGCCCTCCGATTTCCAAGGCCGGCGACAAGTACTCTCTTGAAGAACTTGATGATCCCGTCTTCTTCTTCCTACAACCTCCACCAATTGGAACATTGCGAAGGGCCCCACCTTTGGTCCAGTACCTTCGACAAGTCTTGCAAAAGTGTCTTGGTTGCGTGAGACTGTACTTATTGTAATAGCAAAACTTTGTGTTTGGTGAATCACATCGAGGACATTTGAGAATTTGTTCTGCAGGTGGTTTCAGTGTAGACGTTTTCTCGACGCCACTAGTAGCACATCCTGCAGAGGTTTGCTGAGATTCATCTTTAGTGGTGTTGTCTAGAGACATGATGAAAAAGGATTTAATCTAGAAAAATAAGCCCTAATAAGCTAGAGAGAGAACTAATGAGTTTCTTATAGAAGAAAGCTTCTATTTTCAGCAAGAATTATAGGATGTCTTTTGATGGTTACATCTTATATGTTATATATAGCCACATGAAAAACACACATACTAAATAAATAAAGGATTAATGACTTGAAAATGCATTTTAACTTGTCAATGTTTTTTATTCCGTATAGTCAACTTTTTTATTTGTTATTAAAACAAAGATTTTCAAATTTCGACTATTGTGTGTATTTTCTAACCATTCTAAATGTAGATGACCATTTTACCCTTCAAAATTTAAAAATAGTTTCGTCACCAAATACACACAAAAGTTGAAATTTAAAAAGTTTAATTTTATTAGCAAAATATGACCACACGGAATAACAAACATTGATAAATTAGATGTATTTTTACATCATTAACCCATAAGTAAATATACAAAAACAAATATATAACATTTTATATAATGGTATTCGACTGCCCATTGTTTTATCTAGTATATACTCTTGAGTTTCGAAGACGACAAACACTTTTCATGTGAGAAATTGGTGATGTATGATAAGCTTAAACAAATATATAGATTACTCGACGAATACTTATGCAAAGCGGTGGTATATAACGGCAAATAATTATACTTGTGAAATCGTGTTTCTAGTTCGACCCTTGATGCAAAGTGTGTGTTTTTTGAAATACAAAGCGTGTTTTTTTAATTACTATAGTGTGTGTTTTCTAAAACTTATCAGGTTTATTTAATTATTTTGCTAATCGATATTAGAAAATGACACTTACATATTCATTAGAGAGGTCTCGAAAGGGTGTTCAAGTGGTATCATAGCACTGGGCTTCCACTCAAAAGATGTCACGTTTTTATTAGTTTTTGATATAAATACACATAATATTAAATATATATGAGTGATATAATTCAAGTTTTATACAATTTTTGTTTAGTTTATTAAGGCTATCAAAAATCACGAGACGACATGATATTCATGATGAGTATAAGTTTAGATTAGAGTAAATTGCAGAAATGGTTCATGTGGTTTGCTCAGATTGCACGTACGGTCCTTACTTTTACGAAATTGCAGGCGGCCACCTCGTGAGGAAACTTCTGTTACACTTTGGTCCCTGACAGGGACCATTTTTGCAACACTTTGTTTCAATTTTGTTCCACTTTGGTCCTTGTCCCTCACAGAGAGACCGTGTGCAATTTCGCAAAAATAGAGATCATATGTGCAATCTGAGCAAACCACAGGGGCCATTTCTGCAATTTACTCTTTAGATTACTAATAATAGATTTTGTTTGCATCTAATGATTACACTACTAGAAATAGAATAATGTAAGGATCGCGTAAATAAAATGTACATGCCATGCATGAAAACCTCGTCCAACCATAATTACTTGGTATTTATCTTAATTTTTTTTAAAAGCATTATGTTTTGTAATATATTTGTAACACCAATTTCATAATCAACTTTCATCTAGGTTTCATCAATTTCATGAACAATTATAGTTTTGTATCAATAATTTTACATAAAAAGGTGTCGTCTTATGTCGACTAACCCTTTTTCAAAGCCGAGGCCTAAACATTGTTCAGTTGTTTTATGTGAATTCAGAGGAGTTGAGATTAAACTCATAAGCTACTTCTTTGGGGTGGCTTCTCCATGGGAAATGCTACTTTAAATTGTTTTTTAGTCTTCATTATTTACTCCCCTTTCTTTTTGTAGGCGACAGTCTTCTTCATCTGTCCACACTCTACAATAGTATTTTGAAACTATGTGCATTTACAAAATAAATATTTTTTTTAGACGGAAGAAGTAACATTTAAGATATGTATCCGTAAGTACACAAACAAGAATAATTAGTTGGTTTATTTAAAAATATAAAATCAAGATCATCGAGTAATGATTGACAATACGTAAATCCATTGATAGAAATTAAGGAGTGTATGATACATGTGTATTCACATTTCTTGTAAATTCCTTGATGAAATTTTTCAAGTAACATGTTTTACACCATAAACACTGAAAACAATTCCTAAATTCATAACAAAAAGAAAAAAAACATGTATCGTCCAGAAAAAAAACACTAAGTTTAAATTTAACATAGTGTTCTAAAAAGGCATAACGACACAACATTCCCTATTGTAAATGATTATAACATGAAATCAATTTTTAGCAGATCTCTAGCTAAAAACATAAAATGAGAACATTTAGAAAAAATAGAAAATATATTATCTTCATCATTCTTTTCTTTTTGTTCTATCAGAACATTGAACATATAGAAAAAGCAACAAAATAACATAACTCAAACAAAAGATAGAAAAACATAAGACAACTAATTAAGATTTTATTCTAATATCTTTCCGATAATCCATTCTTTGAATCTTCAGCACAAGCTATGGAAGTGCGTTGTACTGATCATTGAAATCATTCCACCCTTGAATCCCATTATTCCAGTTGTTCATGTTTCCATTTTCATAGTTTCCAACAGTGTCGCCATGGATTTGAGCTACCCCATGTGTTTGCGGTTGATCCACGTTAACCTGTGCGTAATTTCCATCAAAGAACCATTCGGTCTGTGAGGGTTTTGAAGTTTCCAGATTTTGAAACATAATGGGCTGTAGTTTTTGAGCTTCAGAGTCCAAAATTATCTGGTGTTGCTGCTCGGTTTCACCTCCAACGCCACTAAACAACGAGGCACGTCTTTGTTGCTGCAGTTTCCGGTGTAAATCTTGGTTGATACAACTTAAGGACTCAATAGAGGAAGCAAGATTATTAGTAATGCCAAACTCTTGGAAACTTGCTAAACCTCCATGCAATTGATGAGAATGATCTTGTTTGATTAAAGGAAACTTTAGCCTTAAACAATCAAGATTCATGAAAGGAGGAGGGTTGATTGATGAAGTAGACGACGAGAATTGGTTTAGACCATTAAGTTGAAAGTCCATGGCTGGTGGTGAAAGACCAGTGAACAAATTCAGCCCTCCGATTTCCAATGACGACAAGTCTCTTGAAGAACTTGGTCTCGTCTTCTTCTTCCTACAACCTCCGCCAATTGGAACCTTGCGAAGGGCGCCACCTTTGGTCCAGTACCTTCGACAAGTCTTGCAAAAGTGTCTTGGTTGTGTGAGACTGTAGTTATTGTAATAGCAAAATTTTGTGTTTGGTGAATCACATCTAGGACATTTGAGAATTTGTTCTGGTGGTTTCAATGTAGACGTTTTCTCGACGCCACTAGGAGCACATCCTGTAGAGGTTTGAGATTCATCTTTAGTAGGTTGTGTTGCTGGAGTGATGTTGTCTAGAGACATGATGAAAAAGGATTAAATCTAAATAAGTAAGCCCTAAAAGTAATTATAAGTAAGAAGGAGAATTGATGAGTTTCTTATAAAAGAAATTAAAGCTTTTATTTTCAACAAGAATTATAGGATGTCTTTTGATGGTTACATCTTATGTTATATATAGCTACACGAAAAACACACACTAAAATAAATAAATACAAAAACAAATATATCACATTTTCTATTAATGGTATTAGATAATTACCCATTGTTTTATTTAGTATATACTCTTGAGTCTTGAAGACGACAAACACTTTTCATGTGAGAAATCGATGATGTATATGATAAGCTAAAACAAATATATAGATTATATGCATGCAGCTGTATATTCATAATTCGTTTTATTATTGAGAAAAACACAATTGTAAAATCATATTTAATTATTTTCTAATCGATATTACAAAATGACACTAACATATTCGTCAGAGAGGTTTCGACGGGGTGTTAAAGTGGTGTCGTAGTACTGGGCGTTAACTCAAAAAATGCCACATTTTTATTAGTTTTAGATATAAATACAT